>JAAAWM010011230.1:0-68843 GCA_036873465.1 Thinopyrum obtusiflorum
ACAAACCTCTGCACTTGGAGGCCCAACAACATCTACAAGAAGAAGGTTGTGTATTAGACATCACTCATGCTAGTGGGTTTCAACTATTTACTGTGGCAAAGATAGGTCATGCAAAGGAATGGGGTTCAACTACCACAATATGTAACAGTTGAATCATTATTGTCCTAATGCAGTAAAAGAGAGCAGGAGCGAGAGAGTGGGATTGTATCAGTATGCTCAATGGGGGTTTGCTTGCCTGGCACTTCTGAAGATAGTAAAACTCTTCTTCGGTGTCATCGAACTCTTCATCAGAACTACGTCCACTGAAAGGGGAGAGATACTGGCAAACAAAGAAAGAAAACAATCAATGCAATGCAACAATATGATGCATGAATGTGACATGGCAATATGCTGTGATTTGAGCTAATGCAAATTTCTACCATGTTAGTTGAAGTTCATTTGAATCAAAGATTCAAATTCAAACTTCAAAGGAAGCAATTGAAATGCCCTTTATTAGATTTGACCTGATTAGTAAGTAAAAGTTGTTCAAACATGCATGGAAAGAGTACCATTCAATAGATTGGATTTTTCTGATCATTTTTCATATATAAATCTTTTCAATCTGAGTTATAGATTATTTTTTATGATTTTTAGAAGTTTTAACTATTTTCTGGAATTTCCTGGATTATTCTTAATCCAAAAAATCCTAACTGCGTCAGCATGACGACAGCACGACGTCAGCAGGTCAACAGTGCCAGCCAGGTCAAACCTGACGGCTGGGACCTGCAGATCAGTGTAACAGCGTCAGCAGCAGAGGCTGACCAGTGGGGCCAGGTCAACGCTGAGGTGGCAAGGTCAAACTGACCTGTGGGGCCACGGGCATTAGCTTAATTTAAACAGGGAACAACCCTGCGGTTAATTAAGGGGTGGGGCCCGTCTGTCAATGACCCTTGGGGTTACACTAATCAGTGGTTAGCGCTAATTAAGCCTACGCCACGTCATCTAATCCGGCGACTAACCGCCGTCGGTAAGCAAATGCGGCGGCGTTCCTCGTCCGGCCATCTCCGGCGTCGGCTGGACGCGCAGATGGGCGTGCTGGAAAGCCTGCGATGCGGCGCATCTAGTGGTGGCCGCAGTGTGTGCTGGGGCAGCGTGTAGCAGCGGTGGCGATGAGCCGGGTGGCCGCCGGAGTACGGGCACATGCGGGCACGGGGCTGCGATGCTCTAGGGGGCCAACTAGTGGCTGCTTTGGCCTCCTGGAGGCACTAGGAGCACGTTTAGGTGCACGGCTACGAGCGGTTCGAGCTCAGCCCATAGTGGCGATGAGGTATGGCGGCGGCGAGCGTCGGAGCTCATGGAGATGGAGGCTACAGCACGGTCGTGAGTAGGGGAGGAGGGGGAAAAGATGTGCGGCTCATAGAGAACACGCAGGGACGGTCAGTGGGCTCGGGGGCGTCCTCGGCGGCGCGAATCGACCGGCGATATCCGGCGAGCAGATGCGGTGGTGACGGGCTTGAAGACGACGACGTGGTGATCCTCGGCTTGCGTCCGTCGGCTTGGAGAGGATGCGGACGATGGCGGAGCGACTGGACACAGCGGCGAGGCGAGGCGATGACGGTGGCTACGGCAACGGCGAGCGGCGGCGACGGGGTCACTCGGGTGGTGAGAGAGAGGGGTCCAGGGGAGAGGATGAGGACAAGGGAGAGTGAGAGAGCGTCGAGGGGGCCGCGTGGCGTCTCCAGGGGGTCGGAGAAGTGAGCAGGGAGGCAGGAGGTGGCGGGCGTGTGGCTGCGGGCGCCGGGCACGCGCCCTCGCCTACTGGCGCGAGGAGGAAGGCGACAGGCGGGGAGTTGGGCTGGGCCAGCCAGCTGGGCCGCCAGGTGGGCTGCACTAGGTAAGTCCTTCTCTCTCTCTTTACTGTTTTTCCATTTAGTTTCTATTTTCTATTGTTTGCCACTGTTTTGAACTTGGTTTGCTAACCAAATTATTTTGTTGCTTCTGAAAATTATTGTGGGAGCTAAAAGAATTAAACCAAAGCTCCACAAAATATTTCAGAATCATTGGACCTACATTTATTTAATAGTAGATATAAATCCAATTCAAGTAGCTATTGATTTAATTCAAAGGCCCAAAATAAATGTTTCTGAGACACCAAAAATATTGGTTGGATTTTACCTCTTTCCAATATTTCCAGAGGATAACATTAACATTTTCTTTGAGTTATTTGAAGCAATTTTATCTTGATCATTTTTAAAAGGATTCTAAGGCTTTGAAAATTCCTCAATTCAAATTCCATTTGAATTTAAACATGATGCAACAACCAAGCTAGTCCAAGGGCAAGGTAAAGCTCGGGATGTGACAACTCACCCCTACTAAACAAGAATCGCGTCCCGAGATTCAAGACATGAGGTAAGAAGATAGAGGGGACACAAAGCCGACACGATCTTCATGATCCAATTGCCCTTCTCGAAGATGTTGATTCATTGCTCCAATTGATTTTGACGTCTTTGCTTCCGAGATCTTCATCCAACATGATGATGACAGAGAGAAACTCTACATGAATCGATCTCCTCGAAGTTCAAGCACTCAAGATCAACTCATGGAGTGAGACAAAAGAACGTCTCTTGAGCTGAGACACAAGACACACATCAGGGGTGAAAGGAAACAGATGGCGATTGCTCAATTGTTAGGCAACAACTCCATGCTCGGTCCCGACGTAGCGAGGAGTTAACTGCCATGATTCCATAACGGGGCACCTTGGGGAGGTGACTCATAGAATTATTCCCTTAAGTGGCAAAAAGAATTACTTTAAGGAGTTCGAAAGTAATGACATATGATGATAAGAAAAAACCATGAATTACTTGGGGAGGCATCTGTATTTACCAGCCTAAGGAAAATCACAATCGATCATTTTAAGGAGTTCGAAAGAATGACATACTCGGACTGGAATGGATGATGTGGACTACCTTGTTGAAGACAACGCAATGCATGGTTTTTTCTTATCATCATAAATAGATGGGACCCATGCTAAGTCCACTTTTGAAGATGATCTTGGACAGCAACTGCTGAGAAGGGCAGCCCATGGGAAATTGGCACAATGGCGGTGCAAGCTGGGAACAAAATGCAAATGTTGGGAATGTTCCAACCATCATATCTGCCTGAGATTCAGATCCGATTGGTGATAGGATACTTCAGACTCAGCATCTCTGAAAGAAACTTTGCAACACAAACCGACGAGATGACGCTGCGAGATTCTCGGGAAATGAACTATGATAGCAAGCTCCAAAACATGAGCTGGTTCTGCTACATACATGTGAACACGTTGTCCAAGACAAGCATGACCACGTAGTAGTCTTATAATAAAACACTACCGAGTTCAGGTTGGGAACCATCATCGTGGATAACGAAGTCCTAACATAAGTCATGATTCTTAAGAAGGAACTTCTTCTCCTTGAACAAATCAATCAGTGGCTTGGTGTGCTAGGGATACATACAGAATGAAGATGATCAGTCTATCAAACCATAGAATACTTCACACATGCATGATTGCCTTGGGATGTTTCCAGAGGAAGTAAAAACAAGCTTTCTCGAATTCACGATGACAACTTACATGAGATACACGTGAATTCGAGGAGGTCACTTCTCTCATCCGAACATATACCTCATGAACGGAACACGAAGGCATTGTTTACAAAGTTTCCAACACTAGCTTAATGTTCCACATGAATCATGGAGAAGATAAAATGCTGCTGATGAGCTCAACAACAAGTCATAAAGATTCCCATGAAGATGGAATTCCACAACTATGTGAACAAGGCGATAGTATTGGTCAGACCCAAAAGATATAACGGTGTATGCTCGAGGGACAACCGCGAGTAAGACAACATTACGAACATCGTTGGTTCTGGTTTGATTTGACGATGGCCCACACTCAAATCAAAGTTTTGACAAGACAATAGATCCAACAGTTGATCACGAGGATCAATCAATGATGATATCATGTTTCTTCAACACACACATACACACACACACACACAAAGATATCCCTTAATGATGAACTAAATCGGACAAGCTTCCATCTTCCAACTCTCCAAGTTGTTGTTTAGCTTAACCAACTAGCTCAGGGTATCCAACACAGATTCTTGGAGAAGGGGTGATTACAAGAGAACCAACTTGATCACGAGCTCAACATAGCGGTCAGAGGACGACCTGGTTATACTTCCGTGAAGATATCCGGAAAATCACGAACCACCGATATGTCTCTAAGATCGAGAACAATCTTGCTTTTCAGAGCAAGACGATATGATCAAAAGAGGGAGGGATTAGCACAATCCTAACCCATTGATCGAAGAGTGCACCAGAAATATGGACTAGGTAGCACGATCAATCTTAGAATGATGATTCAATAACCAACACGCGAAGAATGAAGTTACTATCCATTAACTACCAAGCAACGGAGTTGCTAGGAGTATTGATTTCACACCTCACAATTCACTTGTCGGTATTCCAGTTAAAATAACACGGAGACCGAGAAATGAACAATGATGGCGAGAGGTATCACTGTATCAAGAGTTCATAGGAGGTGGTGCAATTCCCATGAAATTCTTGACATAAAGATGGTAATACCCCAAGGTAGAACAGATCAAAGGCTGGTGGCAATTTGATCTACGGAATACAATTGCTTTGACCCAATCCTAGAATGGATGAGGTACTGGAGTTTGTTTCTCCTAGTCATTCCAGAATAGAATGGCTTGACGGATCACAGGAATAATAGGCATCGATAACACGAATGCACAACTACTCTTGACCAACAATTGACAGATTAAGGTCAAATAACAACTTAAGAGGGACAACTCAAAGGGACATATATCTTTTTGAGTTGTGGATGCATAGATTAGTATGTCGAGCAAAGCTCAACATTTCTTCCGGATAATCCATGCAGAAAGGTAGAACTGGCAGATTCACAAATGTAGAATGGAGAACTCATCGAGAGCACTCTTATTGTGATCCTTTCGTTCAAAGAATGTCTGCCTTGGCTGGTTCATGGTATTGGAAGAACGAGATACCACGGACCTCGAGGACTATCGCAAAGGTTACTAATATCCTAAAGGAACGAGCAAACACTATCAACAGGAAGAAAGTAGGGTGAATCTTGGGTTCAGGAACCCAAAAATAGAATGCCTACTACTAAATGGCATCACGGGATGCTTTCGAGAATGACGGCCAGAATCATCACACTGGGAACACAAAACATGGCTATATTACTAGGTGACTCCCTAAGACACCTAGGGTCATAACAATAGCTCCAACATATATGTCGAGGCAATGGAGTACCTCAACTCACCGATTAGTGTGGTTGAACTGGCCCAAAGGGACATC
Source organism: Thinopyrum obtusiflorum (assembly GCA_036873465.1). Classification (NCBI taxonomy): domain Eukaryota; kingdom Viridiplantae; phylum Streptophyta; class Magnoliopsida; order Poales; family Poaceae; genus Thinopyrum; species Thinopyrum obtusiflorum. The sequence goes on from JAAAWM010011230.1 coordinate 5,359, forward strand.
GGGAACGGAAAGAAGGGATTTGCAAATGCATCAGACTATTTAGAAACCTGGGATGACTCAGACAGCATAACGGCTGTAAATGCCCAAAAATATTTGAGACATCCTGCAAAATAGTGGCATGACCACTCAACATCACAATATCAAGGTTCTGAGGCCAGCTATGAACATACGGAAGTAGTAAAAACTGAAGTGAGACTTGAAACTATCAATTCTATAAGTCTATGGATTAGTAACACGTCATCCTGATAGATAGATGAGAAGGCCTAGTTCTTAATCCCCGTAGAAAATAAGAGGTTGACTCAGATCAGAAGGGCATAAGGTAAAGGAGTAAAAAGAACCTTACGTTCCCTTCCACAATCAATTCCCCTATATAACTAAAGAATTTCTAGACTCAACTTCGACCAGTTTGGCTTGGTAATCCTACATGCAGTCAGGCTCTAACACCAAAGTTGTCAGGACCCCGATCCTAAGTCACACCGATCTAGCATGTAACACATCATATCACTTTGCGGCCTCACGCACGGTATTCCCACGGGTGCCACCTTACCTGGCCCAGGACCGTTTGCGCCTTTTGGCTCACGTATATGATAGTGTCGCTAGCATCCGTATGACAGAGAACCCGGGCCGACATGACTAGTCGTGAACCCAAAGTGGCACTAACTTATAGGTGCAGGCATACATGACCCAGCAACGAACGTGTCGGTCAATGTAACAGCCTGGATTTTTGCCCTTTTCTTTTTCCTTTGATTTTCTTGGATTTCTGATTTGATTTGCTTTTCCATGGCTATGTGGTTCTGAAACTTGGGAAGATCATGTATTCCTAGGTTTTATAGTGGCTTGTCACCCTCATCATCATCCCAAGATCATGTCATTTCCATCCTTGACCTAATCCCAATATTCTTTTGTTGGAAATATTCCTTTTCTGATAAAGGAATAACCCTTTAAACCCTAGGTTGTGAAGCAACCTATATTTATATCACTCCTAAAATTCCCAAATAATTCTCATAAATTGTTTGGGTCCTATCTTGCTCAAATATGGCAAAATATTTCATTGCCATGTTCAAAAATAATCCTCCAATAATTATTTTCCTATTGCGCCCTAAATGGCACTTTGCAAAGGAAGTGCTATTTATATTTGCTTGATTGACCCCAAACTTCTTGGAAACCTTTCCCTGTCCATATCATTGGCTCATGCCAAAATTCAACTCAATTTGCATAGTAAATATTTTTCAGCAATTTTCCAAAGTTTCTGTCCAGGAAGGAAGTTTGTGAAGGAGCTATATTCTAGGCATATCCAAATGAGCTGAAATTTTGCAAGGTCCTGTATATGATCAAATCATGACTCTCCACCAAATTTGAGCTCATGTAACTCATCTATGTGAGCCCAGCTCCAAATCTTAGTTTCTGGTCAGATTTTCAGTTTGTGAAGCAACTATATTTTATATTGCTTCATTTAAGCTGAAAATTTTCCATGGCATTCTTCAATCTAGATAAACTTCCTCCACCAAAATTTGGCTCAATCCATTACACCATTTTCCCTGTGCAATTTTTCCAAGTTTCTGTCCAGAATGAAGTTTTGTGAAGCAAGTGCCACTTTGGTATTTTTCAAATGGCATGAAACTTCTACAACAGCTTCATATCATCAAATAACCCACCTCCACAAAATTTTAGCTCATTAAAATCAAGTATGTGATTGCCACTTCATAATGTTCAATTCTGGCCATTATAGTAGTTTCTACAGCAACTACTATCTAAGCTCCCCTTCTTGAGCTGAAACTTTGCCATATTAATCACCTTAGTGTGTGATCATCGCCAGACAAACTATTTACCACGTTACCAAGCTGGTTTAACCACAGCAAGTTACAAGCACCTTCCTGTTGATTTACTTTGGAGCTAAGTGCAAATCTCTTCTTTGCCCCTGGACCGATTTATTTCCTCATTTTGACTAAGGGCATGACGGTCTATCTACTGGACATGGTAGGCCCGGCCAGAACGTGCCGTTTGCACCAGTGCCCGTGGTGATCACGCTGGCGTCACACATAGTGCAAGCTCTGGCTCAGTCCGGCCACTGTGCTCGTCTCCTCCCTCCTCGTCTCGACGTCCAACCATGTCCTGGAGCTTCCCCGTGATGGACTGCATCTCACTGCGCCGCTGCCTCATCGTGGTTCACCTTAAATGCGTCGCAAACGCCATGCCCGTGCCATGCTCAGCCTCTGCCCACCACTATAGCACTGCACAAGCTCGCTAGCGTGCTCTAGAGCCCTCCCCTCGGCTATATAAGCGTGCCCCGAGCCCTCCCGCAGCTCACTCACTCCTCCCCCGCCTCTTTTGCCCACCGGAGCAGCTCTCCCTCGCCGTTTCTTCCTCGGATCACCGTGACCTCGTCGGAGTTGGTCTCGATTCCGACCACCACAGCGCTCCCCTCCTCCTCCTGAGCTGTCCACCAGAGCCTCCTCATCCCTGCGGTTCGCCCCACCACCTCGCCCCTCGCCGGAGTCCACCCTGGACGTGTGCCCCACGCATGGCTGTCGCCGCCATCTCTTGGCCGTCTCTTCGTCCGGCCGTCTCGAGCCTCCTCGTGCTTCCCAGACTCCACCAACGCCTTCCCCACGTCCCGGCGAACCTCCCCACCCTCTCATCTCTCGCCGGAGCGCCCTGCATCACCGGAGTTCATCACCACCGCCGCCTCTCTGTCCGCCTCCGTCGCCATGGACTCCCCTCCTCTCCACTCCACCCCGGTGCTGACTGACCCTCTGAACGGGTGTGGTGCAGCCCTGCGGTCCCGTCGGTGCCCTCGGCCGGGCCGGGGATCGCCGGAGCTGGCCGGCCCCTTGGTCGTTTCCCTCCTCTGCTTCTGTTCTGTTCCGCTCGGGAACGAACAGAAGCTAGGGGAGGAGGAAGATGATGCCTTGCCAGCTGCCCCCCCCCCCCCCCCCCCCCCCCCCCCCCCCCCCCCCCCCCCCCCCCCCCCCCCCCCCCCCCCCCCCCCCCCCCCCCCCCCCCCCCCCCCCCCCCCCCCCCCCCCCCCCCCCCCCCCCCCCCCCCCCCCCCCCCCCCCCCCCCCCCCCCCCCCCCCCCCCCCCCCCCCCCCCCCCCCCCCCCCCCCCCCCCCCCCCCCCCCCCCCCCCCCCCCCCCCCCCCCCCCCCCCCCCCCCCCCCCCCCCCCCCCCCCCCCCCCCCCCCCCCCCCCCCCCCCCCCCCCCCCCCCCCCCCCCCCCCCCCCCCCCCCCCCCCCCCCCCCCCCCCCCCCCCCCCCCCCCCCCCCCCCCCCCCCCCCCCCCCCCCCCCCCCCCCCCCCCCCCCCCCCCCCCCCCCCCCCCCCCCCCCCCCCCCCCCCCCCCCCCCCCCCCCCCCCCCCCCCCCCCCCCCCCCCCCCCCCCCCCCCCCCCCCCCCCCCCCCCCCCCCCCCCCCCCCCCCCCCCCCCCCCCCCCCCCCCCCCCCCCCCCCCCCCCCCCCCCCCCCCCCCCCCCCCCCCCCCCCCCCCCCCCCCCCCCCCCCCCCCCCCCCCCCCCCCCCCTGCTAGTTGCTAGTATTCCTTTCATATGCTTATGCTTGCTAGTAGTACATGTTGATGTTGGTGATGGTCTTCGGTGCATGACTGCCGTCTATCCCGAGTACCGTTGTTATGCATGTTCCATTGTATCTAGTTGGTTAAATGCTTGCATGATGGCATGGTTGATATGTTCTTGCATGATATTTATTGTTGATGCTAGTGGTCATGCTATGTTTCTAAAAAGTATGTACTTGTGATGTTCATGCTAGTCAGTATGCCATGCTCAGTTGGATATGATTCATTGTTGATATGGTTAATATTTATGTTGCACCTCCATGCTTATGTTGATATCATGTTCATGCATTGTAATTTGCATCATGTTATTTTATCATGGCTCAGCATATTTGCATTCAAGTTTAACCGGATTAAATTGAACTTGAACAACTGTTGGCTGAGTCATGGTGCCACCATATCGAGCTGACCAGTGCAACCACGCTTGCCTTTATGGGAAGGTCCTAACTGGGTCTATTGTCGTGCCTCTCGCCGGTGCCTCCAACGAGGGAAGGTTATGGGCGTGCGGTACCCTGGCCCGGTAAGCAGACATAACCTTGTGTGCCCGTTGTTGTTATAACTGGTTTGTCCCCGTTTGGGAACATTTTGCCATGACGGTGGCCGTTGGTGTCTTTGGTAGACACGGGGCCACCCAGGACTAGCCCAGTGGGGAGTGAGTCGGAGTGGCCGGGAGAGTGTCATGGCAGTAGGACGGTTTTGTCGGAACGCCATTGGTCCACCCGAATGGGAGTGCGAGGCCATGGGTTCCGTGGTGTGGGTACAGTGTACTAACCTCTGCAAAGTGTATATTAAATCTATCGATAGCCGCGCCCACAGATAAGGGCCCAGTTCGTAGTTGGTCACACTATGGGTCAACAGTATTAATAATAACTTGATTAATAACAACCCCGGTTCAATGATGAGATAAGTTGGTCATGGTAGTGATCACCGGAAAGATCACCGTTTGAGGCCAAGTGTTGGTCATGGTTGTGATCGCCGGAATGATCACCGTTTGGTTACGAGGTAACCCGTTGAGCCAAGAGTGGTTCCGTTCGTGATCCATGAATGATCACCGTGGTATCAACGATACCAAGTTGATAAGTATTCGTGATGTTGTGCGAGAATCATGGGTAAATATCAAGCTCCTAGTGGTCATTTAATGATTACTACGGTATTGTTTATACCAAGCTTGATTTGATCCTGAGATGATCGTGTGATGTCCGAAGGTGGTAAGTGATGCATGTGATGGTTACGAGGTAACCCGAATAGAATAAGTGGTGCATATAGTGTCATCATGTTGCATGATAATGTCATCATGTTTATATGTACATGCCATGCTCATATTGTTCTAGCAGTATTATGTTCCTGTTGTTCATGCCATGTTATCCTGATGATCTCATGATAATTCCTGCTTAACCTGTAATTGCCATGTTGTTGTTTGTCTTGATTGCTTTTGGTTTATTGTGAGCTTGCAAGTACATTCAATGTACTGAACTGGCGTGTCATGCCAGTTTGCAGGTCGTGCCTGGATTTCTTGCTTGTTTGGTGTGGTTCCTGTGTTCGTGAGCTAGGATAAATGTTCCAGCCAGAGTCCCTGTGGATTGGAGTCCATCATCGCCGTTCGTTGTTCCGCTGCCAGTAGTTGTTCCGCTGCCTCAACTTGTTATGCTGCTTGCATAGAGCAACTGAGGATGGCGTAGTGTCGCCGTGCCGATGTTATTCATTGTAATATTGGAGACCGTGTATTCATATTCATGTAATAATAGAAAGCTGGTTTGTTCTATGCTAAGCAGTGTCGTATTCCAGAAGACTTCACCTCGATCTCTGGGCTGGAATACGGGGCGTTCTGATTTCTCTAAGCCGGGGTGCCACAGTCATCAGCGAGTGAATTCGGGCTATAGCAACTGGGCTAGCAGGACTCCGGGAATCCGGGCTGTAGCAGGCTAACAGGACTCTAAAAGACACTGCGTGACATTTCCCCGAAGGGACAGACACAGGATCGAAGAAGGACACATGCCGGCCAGCCTAAGTGTTCCGGAGCAGTAGCAAGCTACCATGGCTCAGTGGAAGCACTAGGAGACATTTCCCGGTAAGAGAGGCTACCAAGGATAAACAACAAGGTTGTCGGATCCCACACATACCAAGCATTTCAAATCATACACACAATATGCTTGATATGTGCAAATACAACATGGCATCACAACAAAACTCTACAACTCAAAGTATTTATTCATTAGGCTCCGAAGAGCCAGATATTACAAACATGGGTCTGATGACCCAGAATTCAAGTCATACAAGCAACAAGCACATGCGGAAGCTTATCTTGTCTGAGTACAGACAACTACAAATGAAAAAGGCTGAGAAGCCTGACTATCTGTAAGACCCTCCCAAGGGTACAAGATCGTAGCTGAGGTAACAAGCTAAACGTCGAAGTCCACGCGGAACTACTAGCGAGACTGAAGTCTTTCTGCAAAACATAAATTAAGCAAACGTGAGTACAAATGTACCCAGCAAGACTTACATCAGAACTATCTACATATGCATCAGTATCAACAAAGGGGTGGTGGAGTTTAACTACAGCAAGCCAGCTTTGACTCAGTGGCTAACCTGAACTACGACTGCAAGTAACTCTTTTGAGGTGGCGCACACGAGTCCACATATTCACCATATCAATACACCACTATGGATCTGCTCCCGTCTCCCTACGAGAAGGCCATCCATAGCACTCACGCTTATCTTGCGCATTTTAGAGTATCCACTTTCACTTGTCTATGAACTGTATAGGCAACCCAGAGGTCCTTTACCGCGGACGCGGCTATTCGAATAGATGATGTTAACCCTGCAGGGGAGTACTTCTTCACACATGCTCTCGCAACTTACAGCCATGTACACGTCATGTATCTCGGCAACCTTCAAGCGGAAGCCTGGCGAGGGTGTCGGCCTCGACCTGACTAACCACACAAGTCCCTAGTCCAGGTTTATCGCCTATTCAGGTTCCATCCGTAGGGAGTCCGACCGAGGTTTCCACATACGGCCCCGAACAATGTGTGCAGGGTTCCCGAGACACCAAACGGGCGCCTGGTACACCGTGCCACATGCCTACTGCATCACAGCCCACCCCTCGGGTCAGCGCTGCGCACGGCCTCCAGCATACTACAAACACCAGAAACTACTTGCAACTCCTGGACAAAGGACAGGGGCGGTTAATAAGTCGAGAGAGTCAATTAAGGATCCCAATGTGTGGTAGTAGCTGTTCATGGATCACAAACACAGAACTCAGTTCCTGAGGACGACTTCAATGAGACAACCCACCATGTACTCCTACATGGCCTCTCACCGCTACCTTTACCAAATCATGTTCACACACTTAGCTCTCAACAGTAGGACATGTTCACACACCTCTAATTCATCCCCGATGAATCAGACCTGACTCAACTCTAAGCAGTAGCAGGCATGACAAACAAGCATGAATGAGTAGGCACATCAGGGCTCAAACAACTCCTACTCATGCTAGTGGGTTTCATCTATTTACTGTGGCAATGACAGGTCATGCAAAGGAAAGGGGTTCAACTACCGCAGCATGTAACCATTGAATAGTTGTTGTCCTAATGCAGTAAAAGAGAGCAGAAGCGAGAGAGTGGGATTGTATCAAAATGAACAAGGGGGTTTTGCTTACCTGTTACTTCTGAAGATAGTATGTTCTTCATCGGTGTCATCGAACTCATCGTCGGAACCACGTCTACTGAGAGGGGACAAATACCGGCAAACAAGGAAAAACACAATCAATGCAATGCACAATATGATGCATGATCATGACATGTCAATATGCTGTGATTTGAGCTAATGCAACTAGAACAGAAGGGTTTGAGCTTATTTGAACCAAGGGTTCAAATTCAAACTCAAGTTATGAACTCATATAATGCATTATCATGTTTTGATCTAAACAGCAGGGTTAAGTTTATTTATCATGCATGAAGCTAGTACAGATGGATAGATTGGATTTTTCTTATCATTTTTCATATATAAATTATTTCATTCTGAGCTACGGTTTATTTTCTATGATTTTTAGAAGTTTTAACTATTTTCTGGAATTTTCTGGATTATTTTTAATCCAGAAAATGGTTAACTGTGTCAGCATGACATCGGTGTGATGTCATCAAGTCAACAGGCGCGGTCCAGGTTAAACCTGACCAGTGGGACCCACTGGTCAGTGACTAACTAACTAATCTAAGTTAATTAGTGTTAAACTAGTACTAACTAAAAAATGTCAGTGGAGTTAATTAAACTTAATTAAAAACTAAACTAGGATTAGCTGGGGCCAGGGCCCACTTGTCAGCGACCCAGGGGAGGTCAAACCCCTGGTCGCCAGTCGTCACATTTTCCCCTCCCTCCCTGTAGCCACTCTGCCGTCATCAGAGGACAGCTCCAGCTGGGAGGCTACATCGCGGTGGCGGCGCAGTCCCCGGCGTAGTGTAGTGCGCGTGGCGTCCCTGTTGGGTGTGCGCGGAACACACACCACACGCTCTGCCACCGCTGCCCATCGGCAGCTCTTGCCGACAGCCGTTGCCGCCACACCACCGTCGAAAGCCAGAGCCATCTCCCGCTCCGCCGCCGCGGCCCGAAGGCGGGAGGTGGCCGTCGTGGCCGCCACCCCATAGCCGGCCACCGTGGCCATCACCCGCTCCGCCACCATGGCCCGAAGGCGGGAGGTGGTGGTCATGGCCGCCACCCCATCGTCGGCCGCCGTGGCCGCCAGCCCACCGTCGACCGCCGGGATCATCACCAGCTCCGCCACCGCCGCCCGAAGGAGGGAGGCGGAGGTGGAGGCCTGCACGTGCGTCAGCTACCTTGCGCGCTACATCGAGTTCCCGCGGGAGGAGGAGGAGCGCCTCGTCGAGCATGCAAAGAGCCTTACCGTAGCCGTGGCCGCAGCACACGCCGACGCAGAGGCGAGGAATCAGGAGATCTCTGAGCAGTCCGGCCGCTTCGAGAGGGATCATCTAGAGCGGCAGTGGGCGTTTGAGCTAGCGAGCGTCGCTGAACGTGCAGCAGCGGCAGGCACCGTATTGCATTTTTCCAGCTTGTCGGTAGGCTCCTCCTCCTCCTCTGCCTCTTACTGAGCGTGCTCGGCAGAGGAGAGGCTACCGGAAGTAGCACAAAGCCCCTCCGTAGTAGTAGTATTTAGGGGCTATTTTGTTCAGTTCATCTGACTATAGATGTGTGGTGGAACTGAACAACGTACTTAAAATTAGCTAGTATATATAGTTGAACTAGCTATTTCAGTACGTGGTTGGCAACAATTGGGGAAAAGTTTGGTCGGTTTAGCTACCGAGTTGAATTGTTTGTATAAATTAAGAACGACTGCTTAATCTATGAATGAAATCTATGCTTAATTATTGAATTTTAGATGCAAAAATTAGATAGTGCTAGTGATTTTTAGATGCATATTTTGACAAATCACAGTGTTACAAGGATTGACAAATGGCAATGTTACTAGATCAACAAATGTCAATCTTTCCAGTTTGACAAATGGCAACATACCCAATATGACAGATGCAAATCTTACCAAATTGTTTGTACGTGGTTGCACACGGGTCATCCAAAACAACCGTTTGCGTTGAAGGGATGCACAAATCCTGCGCTACGAATTTTCCCTCGACTTAAGGGGGAAGACCATAGCTCTCACTTTGCATACGGGTGTTCTATCTAAAATGTTTGCGATCAAGAGCTGTAGAAATCCTGCTCGGCACATTTTCTCTTGGCTTCCTGGGAAGCTGTCGGTTTGCATACGGGTGTTCTAACTAAAACGTTTGCGATCAAGAGCTGCACAAATCCTGCTAGCACTACAAAAAAAAGACACATCCATGACATTTTGGGCCGAACGAATTTTTTTTCTGTCATACTTATGACACTTCTATGACGATAATTGTGACAAAACCCGGTATCATCATAGATGTGGTGGGCTCCTACTTCTATGACAAAAAATCATGACAGAAAATGGGCTTTTCGTCTTGGGCGGGCAGGAGAAACAGCTTCATGACATTCTTTGGGCCGTCCATGACGGAAAAAACCGTGGTAGAAGCGAGGTCTAGGAAAATATCGGGGTGTTCCCGGTTACGATGGGTGGTCGGGGCCGAGCGATGCACGGAGGTTTGCGCGTTTCTCTCGTACATGCACGCGCGTGGGTGCGAGGCGTTGGGCTCTTACTGAACCCGAGCGACGCGTTCGCCTACTGAACCCAAGCGATTGCACTGCAGGCTACGCGTTACTGAACCCGAGCGATCGATCGATGGCTGTTAACTGAACCCGATCGAGCGATTCCTTCGCTACTGCTGCTAACTGAAGCCGATCGATGCTACCTCTGGATGAATAGTGAGTGTTGCTGGGGGGGTTTGGATGAACAGTTCCCGGTGGGGGTGGATGAACAGGACCCCGTGGTGTTGCCTCTGGATGAACAGGACCCCGATCGATCGAGCCGGTTGGGGCTGGATGAACAGGATCCCGTGGAGGGCTGGATGAACAGGACCACTCCGTGGAGGGCTGGATGAACAGTAGACGGTGGAGGGCTGGGTGAACAGGAGCCCATGGAGGGGTGGTTGAACAGGAGCCCGTGGAGAGGGCTGGTTGAACAGTAGCCGGTGGAGTAGCGCGCGGTGGAGGCTGGATGAACAAGAGCCCGTGGATGAACAGTCGTAGGTGGAGGCTGGAGGAGGTCGACGGTGGATGAACAGTAGCATGTGGAGGCTGGAGGGGGTCGATGGTGGAGATGAACAGTATCCCGTGGAGTCCCGTTTTGCGGTACGCCACACCCCTCCCGGTGAACAGGACCCCCGTTTTGACTGTAGCACTCCAACACAAGTCCGTTTCCTCCGTTTTGCGGTATGACACACCCCTCCCGATCAACAGGACCTCATTTCGACCGTAGGAGGTCCGTTTCCTCCGTTTTGTGGTACGCCAGACCCCTCCCGATGAACAGGATCCCGTTTCGACCGTGGCCGGTCGAACACAAGGCCGTTTCCTCCGTTCTGCGGTACGCTAGGCCTCATTTCCATCGGCTGTTCCGTCCAAGCCGGTTGGCTCCCACGCGTTCCATTGCCTCCCGATGAACACGATGCATTCCGTTGCCTCTCCATGAACACGACGATGATGCAGTTTCTCCATTCCGACCCAGCCATGTACACGAGCCCTGGCCGCACGTACGCGCGAGTAGGCATTCGAGACCCCTCCCGTATGTACGTACGTGGCCGTATTTACTTTCTTGCACCCTGGCCGTTGTACGTACGTGTACATGTTACGTGCGCGCCTCTACTACGACACGTGCGTGCCTCTACATCGACCAGTATGTACGTACACGTTCGCGACCAGAATGACAACGCTATGTACGCTTCGACCAGGTGGGTCCCGACTATTAGGCACTTCCTTGCGTGCGAAGATATAGCTGGTGGGTCCCAGCAGTCAGGGGGGCGAATCATTTTTTTTGCCCGGACGCACTTCCTTGCATGCGAAGATGTAGCTGGTAGGTCCCAGCAGTCAGGGGGAAACATTTTTTTCATGAAATACGGTTGCCCGTCCGATGGGTCCCTGCTATCAGGTGGAGGAATCATTATTTTCCGCGTAATAAGGAGGCACTTCCTTGCTGCGGCCGTGGACCCAGCTGTCAGCCTCTCCACGTACAGTCCATGTCCGATGGAAGCCGTTCCTTGACCATGTTGACCACACCGCGCCAAGAGCAACAGGGCGGTGGATGACGGCGAGGCCTAGGAAGGGGACAATGCGGAGCTGGGGAAGATGCGGCAGTGGATGCCCATGCGTAGAGGAGTATGAGGGTTCACTGGTTCGCTGCGGTGTGAGGCTACCGTCGCCGCAGAATAACAGGAGGTGTGGGTGAGTAGAGGGATGGCCTGGCCAGCGGTGGGAGTAGTAGGGGGCGGTGAGGCCTCCACGGCATCGCAGCCGGCCATGGGAGGCAGGAGCACGAGGCACGACCGGCGCTGGTTTGGGCGGCTGGAGCAAGAAGACCAGAGGTTGAAGAAGCACTACGGCCGTTGGATGGACATCGTATGGTCACTGGAGCTAGAATCGTACATATTGACTAAGTTGACAAAGCCCTCCATCACTGTCAACTTAGTAGGCCCACAAGTCAGCCTCCCACTATACTGGGTCCCAGCTAGCAGGGGGGGTATTCATTTTTTTGTGCGTAATAAGGAGGCACTTCCTTGCGTGCGAAGATATAGCTAGTGGGTCCGAGCTGTCAGCAGCGGTAACGTTTTTTTCGCAAAATACAGAGGCCCTTTCGGTGGGTCCCAGATGTCAGGTGGAGGAATCATTATTTTGCGCGTAATAAGGAGGCATTTCCTTGCGTGCAGCCGTGGACCCAGCTGTCAGCCTCTCCACGTACAGTCCACTTCAGATGCATGTCGGTCATTGACCACGTTGACCAGGCCGCGCCGAGAGCACCAGGGCGGTGGACGACGGTGAGGCCTAGGAAGGGAACGACATGGAGCCAGGGAAGACTCGGCAGTTGTTTCCCACGCGGAGGGGAGTACGACTGTACGAGGGTTTACTGGTTCGTCTGCCGTCGCCGGAGAATAACAGCAGGTGTGGGTGAGTAGAGGGATGGCTAGGCCAGCGATGGGAGTACGGTGGGGCGGTGAGGCCTGCACGGCAGCACAGCCGGCTGCGGGGAGGAGGGAGCAGGCAGTCCTGCCGGCGCTTGTTTGAGCGGCTGGAGCAGGAAGAGCAGAGATTGAAGAAGCACGACGGCCGTTGGATGGACATCCAACAGTCACTGCTTGTGCGTCAACCTTTTTTTTAGGAAAGCCTCAAATCTGTGGAAAACATCATACAGTCCATCTACCATTATTTCTAATAATTTACAGCCCATTTGCTAATTCTTAAGGGTTTTTTTGGAGCCCATATTCTTTTTGTTAGCATTACAGCCCATATTGTGGCCACGGTTAAAAAATTATACGAAATTTTGCATATTTCGGTGCGGTCCGGACTGTTTTTAATCCCGAAATTTTGAGTCACATTCAAACTGATTTTAAAAATAAATGTATATCAATATAAAATCCAACAAATTGTCCACGCATAAAAATCAATGCAATTTAAAATCTCAAAATGAAAAAAAGAAATTTGAAACTAATTGCCGGTTTGATGTGTTTTAAAAATGTACAGCCCATTTCTCATTACTGATAGGCCATTTTCTCGGCCAGCCGAATGAAGCTCTCCTCGTCTTGAAAGATTTGCAGCCCAATAGGCCTGACAAAGTGACTTACTTGGCAAATCACAAAAAAACTGGGCTGTGGCCGTGGATCCAGCTGCGGCCGTGGACCCAGCTGTCAGCCTCTCCACGTACAGTACTCTTCCGATGGAAGTCGGACATTGACCACATTGACCACGCCGCGCCGAGAGCACCAAGGCGGTGGACGACGGCGAGGCCTAGGAAGGGGACGACGTGGAGCCGGGGAAGACGCGGTAGTGGATGCCCATGCGAAGAGGAGTATGAGGGTTCACTGGTTCGGCTGCGGTGTGAGGCTGCCGTCGCCGCAGAATAACAGGGGGTGTGGGTGAGTGGAGGGATGGCCTGGCAAGCGGTGGGAGTAGTATGGGGGCGGTGAGGCCTCCGCGGCAGCACAGCCGGCCACGGGAGGCAGGAGCAGGCGGCACGACCGGCGTTGCTTTGGGCGGCTGGAGCAAGAAGACCAGAGGTTGAAGAAGCACTATGGCCGTTGGATGGACACCGTACGGTCACTAGAGCTAGAATCGTTCATATTGACTAAGTTGACAAAGCCCTCCGTCCCCGTCAACTTAGTAGGCCCACAAGTCAGCCACCCACTATGGTGGGTCCCAGCTAGCAGAGCGGTATTCATTTTTTTGTGTGTAATAAGGAGGCACTTCCTTGCGTGCGAAGATATAGTTGGTGGGTCCGACCTGTCAGCGGGGGGAACATTTTTTCGCGAAATACAGAAGCCCTTCCCGTGGGTCCTAGCTGTCAGGTGGAGGAATCATTATTTTGCGCGTAATAAGGAGGCATTTCCTTGCGTGCGGCCGTGGACCCAGCTGTCAGCCTCTCCACGTATAGTCCACTTCCGATGGATGTCGTTCATTGACCACGTTGACTAGGCCCCGCCGAGAGCACTAGGGCGGTGGATGACGGCGAGGCCTAGGAAGGGAACGACACGGAGCCAGGGAAGACTCGGCAGTTGTTTCCCACGTGGAGGAGTACGAGGGTTTACTGGTTCGTCTGCCGTCCCCGGAGAATAACAGCAGGTGTGGGTGAGTAGAGGGATGGCTAGGCCAGTGATGGGAGTATGGTGGGGCGGTGAGCCCTGCGCGGCAGCATAGCCGGCCGCGGGAGGAGGGAGCAGGCAGTCCCGCCGGCGATTGTTTGAGCGGCTGGAGCAGGAAGAGCAGAGATTGAAGAAGTACGACAGCCGTTGGATGGACATCCAACAATCACTGCTCTCGTGTGCATTATTTCTAATAATGTACAGCCCATTTGCTAATTCTTAAGAATTTTTTTGGAGCCCATCTTATTTTTGTTAGCATTACACCCCATATTGTGGCCACGGTTAAAAAGTATACGAAATTTTGCATATTTCGGTGCGGTCAACTGTTTTTAATCCTGAAACATCGATTCACATTCAAACTATTTTGAAAAATAATTTATATAAATATAAAATCCAAATAATTGTCCACGCATAATAATCAATGGAATTTAAAATCTTGTAATGAAAAAAATTGAAAATAATTCCCGGTTTGATGTGTTTTAAAAATGTACAGCCCATTTCTGGGCAAACCGAATGAAACTCTCCTCGTCTTGAAAGATTAGCAGGGCTGATAAAGCAAGTAGGCCTCGTTTGGGTATTTCTTTAAAAAAAAGAACTGGGCTAGCCATTTTCAGCAAGAAAAAAACACAACTGGGCTCATGATGTGGTAAACATAAATAAAACCCTGGCTAGACGGGCCACAGCCCCCGCACAGCCCCGTTGTTACCTTGATCCATCGCTAAAACTAGTATAAATAACAACTGCTTGTTCCTTAAAAAAAAACTGCGTGACCTGCTGGGTCCCTGGTGTCAGCCGCTCGTAGTGTAATTCTCTCGTTTATTGACTACGTTGACAATGGCGTGAGCCCCAGATGTCCAACCATTAGGAGGAACCATATTTTTGGGCTTGTAATATAGAGGAACTTGCTTGCGTACTGCCATGACGCTGGTGGGTCCCTACTATCATCCTCTCCACGTACAGTCATCTCCTTGTTCCTCTCGGTTGTTGACGACGTTGACAACGCAAGAGGGCGGCGCACCGCGCACGGCGAGCGAACCAAGGCCGCAAGGCGGAGGATGACGGCGAGGCCTCGGACGGAACGAACAGGAGCCGTGGAAGATGCACCAGTCCAGTCGCAGGCGGAGCCGACGGGGTGGTTTGGTTTGGGTGGCTGGAGGAAGAAGAAGACAAGAGATAGAAGATACACGATAGATGTTGGATGTCAATCCAACGGCTGGTAGGCAGAATCGTTTGTTGACTGGCTAGTAAGTCGACACCACCTTGGATAGGCTATTTCCTCGTGGGTCCCAAATGTCAAAATCCAAATCTGTCACGATCATGCAGCCTTTCCTATGAAAATTTAAAGCCCATTTGATGTGCTAGTTCGAAATAAGTTTGTGGGTGCTGGTGGGGGCTAATCACTTGGCTTCTGTAATGCACAGTGAGCTCAAGCAGCCGGCGAGAGTGATGTTATTTCCCTTGGTTGGGATTTGTTAGTTGTTACAATATTTCACTCTAAATTAAATGACTGGCAAGCCATTTGCCTTGTTTCAAAGAAAATATGACAGTCACAGCCGAGTTGAAAAGGGCAAGAACATCTAACTCCATCTTACAAACTGTACAAAAGCACGAGGGTTAATTGTTCATCAGGTTTACAAAAAAACCTAGGTTGAAAAGGGCAACAACATCTAACTCCAGCACTGTTTTCGGCAGTCACAATCAAATGGATCGGTCAGGTCCATAGAATGAACATCCTGGGTCATAAAATTTACTGGATTATGACCACAATATGTTGTAAATAGAAGCCCGGCACGTTCAGAAGCTCTTTTGCCCACCTGAAACTCCTTTTTTTGCTCTTCCACATACCCATCCGTCAAAACCATGCTGCTGATAAACTTAAGCTTGATGGACAATAGTAACCTCGCATTCAGTAGGAAGAATGTGACAAATCTAGTGTTTGCACGGTTGGCTACATATCGTTCTAGCGTTATTGTCTTCAATCGAATCTCATGAGAAGAGAGAAAATCCCGATGCTTACGAATCCACCGATTGGTTATAACTTTCTTACCCCGGGGGGGGGGGGGGGGGCTTCAATCGAATGTCATGAGAAGTGAGAAAATCCCGGTGCTTACGAATCCACTGATTGGTTATAACTTTCTTACCCCGTCCTGTTGCCTAAATAGACATGAAGATTGAAAACAGTTAGGTCTAAAACAAGAGTGTGGAAAGAGCAACAGCTGAACGGTTAATTCTAGTACACTATATGCGGGCTTCCAATGTGTGTGAAATTATCACCTTTATATACAACTTCTCCAGACATGGAAAGGATTGCAGCAAGCCAATAATCTTGTTCAGATCAAAACTATTCATTTGGATATATAAGATCTTGACTGAATCCAGCACCATTGATAGGCTATCCATGGAGAAACTCTTCATTGAGCATAGAATATAATATTAGTACAAAATGTGTACTCCGAGATGATATATAACTTGTGCGCAGAAATTTAAAATGCAGCTTATGGTTACAAGTGTAGATGATAATATAAAGTACCTGAAGAACTATGGAGCCAAACACCATCTTGAAATGAGCATAGAGATCATGTATTACACCCAAGGTCTCCAGTGTAGGCGCAGAGAGGACGGTTATTTGCGACGGTGAATAACTAGAATCAAGGATCGGGGGGGGGGGGGGGGGGGGGGGGGGGGGGGGGGGGGGGGGGGGGGGGGGGGGGGGGGGGGGGGGGGGGGGGGGGGGGGGGGGGGGGGGGGGGGGGGGGGGGGGGGGGGGGGGGGGGGGGGGGGGGGGGGGGGGGGGGGGGGGGGGGGGGGGGGGGGGGGGGGGGGGGGGGGGGGGGGGGGGGGGGGGGGGGGGGGGGGGGGGGGGGGGGGGGGGGGGGGGGGGGGGGGGGGGGGGGGGGGGGGGGGGGGGGGGGGGGGGGGGGGGGGGGGGGGGGGGGGGGGGGGGGGGGGGGGGGGGGGGGGGGGGGGGGGGGGGGGGGGGGGGGGGGGGGGGGGGGGGGGGGGGGGGGGGGGGGGGGGGGGGGGGGGGGGGGGGGGGGGGGGGGGGGGGGGGGGGGGGGGGGGGGGGGGGGGGGGGGGGGGGGGGGGGGGGGGGGGGGGGGGGGGGGGGGGGGGGGGGGGGGGGGGGGGGGGGGGGGGGGGGGGGGGGGGGGGGGGGGGGGGGGGGGGGGGGGGGGGGGGGGGGGGGGGGGGGGGGGGGGGGGGGGGGGGGGGGGGGGGGGGGGGGGGGGGGGGGGGGGGGGGGGGGGGGGGGGGGGGGGGGGGGGGGGGGGGGGGGGGGGGGGGGGGGGGGGGGGGGGGGGGGGGGGGGGGGGGGGGGGGGGGGGGGGGGGGGGGGGGGGGGGGGGGGGGGGGGGGGGGGGGGGGGGGGGGGGGGGGGGGGGGGGGGGGGGGGGGGGGGGGGGGGGGGGGGGGGGGGGGGGGGGGGGGGGGGGGGGGGGGGGGGGGGGGGGGGGGGGGGGGGGGGGGGGGGGGGGGGGGGGGGGGGGGGGGGGGGGGGGGGGGGGGGGGGGGGGGGGGGGGGGGGGGGGGGGGGGGGGGGGGGGGGGGGGGGGGGGGGGGGGGGGGGGGGGGGGGGGGGGGGGGGGGGGCATTCGGTATCTGGTAGGTAATTTCTAGGGGAATAGTAGAACTCAAGCAGCTGTAGTTCTGTGAATTCAGGGGATTTCAGCCAGGCGTCCACCGTGCAGGGCATGGTATGCTTGCTTAGGTAGCATGACGGAATGCAGAGGCTTTGAACAGAGCCCTGGTGGGAGGAGATGATGGCTCTGGGGATTTCAAAATCATTGAAGAGAGATAACTGACGACAGTCGAGATTAAGAGGCACGGCGCGCCATAGAGGGCGCCACCAAATTGAGAGGACTTGGGTGCGGCAGCAATCCTTGGTGGGGAGAAGCGAGATGATCTCCCCAAGGACGGCGTCCGGGAGATCGTTGATGCGGTCCACCCGAGATTCTATGGGTTCCTGGGATCCGGTGGGGGCGGGGTCGCCGCTTCTCCCCGCGCTGCCGGGTGCGGGATCTACAATAGGAGTCGCCGTTGGCGGGAGCCTCATCTTCTTGGCGCTGGGGTCAGCCGACTCCATTTTCCTTGAGGGTGTCGCGTCGCACTCACGGATTTGAGCAGAGTAACGAATGACGAGCCTAGTTGTAGTGCGAGTGAAGAAGGGGGGGGGGGGGGGGGGGGGGGGGGGGGGGGGGGGGGGGGGGGGGGGGGGGGGGGGGGGGGGGGGGGGGGGGGGGGGGGGGGGGGGGGGGGGGGGGGGGGGGGGGGGGGGGGGGGGGGGGGGGGGGGGGGGGGGGGGGGGGGGGGGGGGGGGGGGGGGGGGGGGGGGGGGGGGGGGGGGGGGGGGGGGGGGGGGGGGGGGGGGGGGGGGGGGGGGGGGGGGGGGGGGGGGGGGGGGGGGGGGGGGGGGGGGGGGGGGGGGGGGGGGGGGGGGGGGGGGGGGGGGGGGGGGGGGGGGGGGGGGGGGGGGGGGGGGGGGGGGGGGGGGGGGGGGGGGGGGGGGGGGGGGGGGGGGGGGGGGGGGGGGGGGGGGGGGGGGGGGGGGGGGGGGGGGGGGGGGGGGGGGGGGGGGGGGGGGGGGGGGGGGGGGGGGGGGGGGGGGGGGGGGGGGGGGGGGGGGGGGGGGGGGGGGGGGGGGGGGGGGGGGGGGGGGGGGGGGGGGGGGGGGGGGGGGGGGGGGGGGGGGGGGGGGGGGGGGGGGGGGGGGGGGGGGGGGGGGGGGGGGGGGGGGGGGGGGGGGGGGGGGGGGGGGGGGGGGGGGGGGGGGGGGGGGGGGGGGGGGGGGGGGGGGGGGGGGGGGGGGGGGGGGGGGGGGGGGGGGGGGGGGGGGGGGGGGGGGGGGGGGGGGGGGGGGGGGGGGGGGGGGGGGGGGGGGGGGGGGGGGGGGGGGGGGGGGGGGGGGGGGGGGGGGGGGGGGGGGGGGGGGGGGGGGGGGGGGGGGGGGGGGGGGGGGGGGGGGGGGGGGGGGGGGGGGGGGGGGGGGGGGGGGGGGGGGGGGGGGGGGGGGGGGGGGGGGGGGGGGGGGGGGGGGGGGGGGGGGGGGGGGGGGGGGGGGGGGGGGGGGGGGGGGGGGGGGGGGGGGGGGGGGGGGGGGGGGGGGGGGGGGGGGGGGGGGGGGGGGGGGGGGGGGGGGGGGGGGGGGGGGGGGGGGGGGGGGGGGGGGGGGGGGGGGGGGGGGGGGGGGGGGGGGGGGGGGGGGGGGGGGGGGGGGGGGGGGGGGGGGGGGGGGGGGGGGGGGGGGGGGGGGGGGGGGGGGGGGGGGGGGGGGGGGGGGGGGGGGGGGGGGGGGGGGGGGGGGGGGGGGGGGGGGGGGGGGGGGGGGGGGGGGGGGGGGGGGGGGGGGGGGGGGGGGGGGGGGGGGGGGGGGGGGGGGGGGGGGGGGGGGGGGGGGGGGGGGGGGGGGGGGGGGGGGGGGGGGGGGGGGGGGGGGGGGGGGGGGGGGGGGGGGGGGGGGGGGGGGGGGGGGGGGGGGGGGGGGGGGGGGGGGGGGGGGGGGGGGGGGGGGGGGGGGGGGGGGGGGGGGGGGGGGGGGGGGGGGGGGGGGGGGGGGGGGGGGGGGGGGGGGGGGGGGGGGGGGGGGGGGGGGGGGGGGGGGGGGGGGGGGGGGGGGGGGGGGGGGGGGGGGGGGGGGGGGGGGGGGGGGGGGGGGGGGGGGGGGGGGGGGGGGGGGGGGGGGGGGGGGGGGGGGGGGGGGGGGGGGGGGGGGGGGGGGGGGGGGGGGGGGGGGGGGGGGGGGGGGGGGGGGGGGGGGGGGGGGGGGGGGGGGGGGGGGGGGGGGGGGGGGGGGGGGGGGGGGGGGGGGGGGGGGGGGGGGGGGGGGGGGGGGGGGGGGGGGGGGGGGGGGGGGGGGGGGGGGGGGGGGGGGGGGGGGGGGGGGGGGGGGGGGGGGGGGGGGGGGGGGGGGGGGGGGGGGGGGGGGGGGGGGGGGGGGGGGGGGGGGGGGGGGGGGGGGGGGGGGGGGGGGGGGGGGGGGGGGGGGGGGGGGGGGGGGGGGGGGGGGGGGGGGGGGGGGGGGGGGGGGGGGGGGGGGGGGGGGGGGGGGGGGGGGGGGGGGGGGGGGGGGGGGGGGGGGGGGGGGGGGGGGGGGGGGGGGGGGGGGGGGGGGGGGGGGGGGGGGGGGGGGGGGGGGGGGGGGGGGGGGGGGGGGGGGGGGGGGGGGGGGGGGGGGGGGGGGGGGGGGGGGGGGGGGGGGGGGGGGGGGGGGGGGGGGGGGGGGGGGGGGGGGGGGGGGGGGGGGGGGGGGGGGGGGGGGGGGGGGGGGGGGGGGGGGGGGGGGGGGGGGGGGGGGGGGGGGGGGGGGGGGGGGGGGGGGGGGGGGGGGGGGGGGGGGGGGGGGGGGGGGGGGGGGGGGGGGGGGGGGGGGGGGGGGGGGGGGGGGGGGGGGGGGGGGGGGGGGGGGGGGGGGGGGGGGGGGGGGGGGGGGGGGGGGGGGGGGGGGGGGGGGGGGGGGGGGGGGGGGGGGGGGGGGGGGGGGGGGGGGGGGGGGGGGGGGGGGGGGGGGGGGGGGGGGGGGGGGGGGGGGGGGGGGGGGGGGGGGGGGGGGGGGGGGGGGGGGGGGGGGGGGGGGGGGGGGGGGGGGGGGGGGGGGGGGGGGGGGGGGGGGGGGGGGGGGGGGGGGGGGGGACTGGAAAGTAATTCAGAATTTGTTTCTGTTTCAATTAGAGCCTTGATGCAGAGAAGGATTGTGTGGTTGTACATGTCACTCGCTATGAGGTGGATGACCTGAATATACGCACTGGGAAAACAGAGTTCTTAGGCAGTTGGATCCTGGAAGCCATTTGCGCTTATACCGATGTTGAGTTGTATTCCAGCCTCACTGTTGTCAGGCGTGTTGTCCAGGGTGTACTGAAGCACAAGAAGTTCAAAGCTACTCCTTCGTTTATGAGGCATACTGTTCTTGTCAAGCTTATGCAGGAAGATGACGTGGCATGCCTCCACAAACAAGTTTATGAGTGGAAAGGCCACAAGGTTATCTTCATGAAGGTTCACAGGATTGAGCTGCTGCCGGACGTCCTCAATGATGTTCATGGCAAGGTCCGTCTTGTGTCCAGCCCAAATTAGATTGAGGCATGAAATAGTTGCCCCAGCTAGTGTTTAATACTAGTTTGGATTGTGTCTACTTATCCGAACCTTGCCTATTATCAAGCCCTGTGGGGAGAAGCGAGATGATCTCCCCAAGGATGGCGCCGGGAGATCGCTGATGCGGTCCACCCGAGATTCTACGGGTTCCTGGGATCCGGTGGGGGCGGGGTCGCCGCTAATCCCCGCGCTGCCGGGTGCGGGATCTACAACAGGCGTCACCGCTGGCAGGAGCCTAATCTTCTTGGCGCTGGGGTCAGCCGACTCCATTTTCCTCGAGGGCATCGCGTCACGCTCACGGATTTGAAGGGGAGCTGGGGTTTTCTGTAGGAGTGAGGTGAGGAATTTGGGGGTACGAGTGGAGCGAGCTGACGTGAGGTGGGTGGGAGTGAGGAGGAAGAAGAGCACCCAGGTTTTTTTGGGGGGCGGTGTGCTGGGTGTGGGTAGCGCCTCTCATTTAGTAAATATATGGGCTTTTGAATTGATTTTACTATTTACTAGGGTGGATGGGCTATTTTGTCTTGGGCCCAGAGAAACAATTACTACTAGTACAGTGGAGACACTCTACAGCCACCCAGAAAAACAATTACTACTAGTACAGTGGATACAATACCGCTTCTGGCTCCTCCTAGGTCATCGAAACGTCTCCCTCTACTGAATGCCGTTATACTTTTGTTCACCGACATGCGGGCCATGCAGCACGCGGGCCCAAATGCCATCCACCAAATTAGAAGGCAGTATGCAGGTGGAGAGTCACCCCGGTCGTAGCGCGGCAGTAACGAGCCGTCGTATCACAAAACCCCACCTCCCCGCAGTCTAAGTTTGACGGACGAAGCAACCATCATTTCACTCTTCGCTGAATCCCCTTCTCCCTCACCGTCTTCAAGAAAGGCAACACTCGCATCTGCCACTGTTCTTCTCTCCCAACGAAGGGAAGGTAAGCGGATCCGTGATGTTGGTATATTTTCGTTCAGAGAAAAAAAAGAACTTCTGCAAAGCAGTAACTGATGCTCACTCTCTTTTTTGTTTCATTGTCATTGCGATTGTGTTTTCCTTTCAGTGGTCTCCTAGTATTCGTCAGTTTCATGATGGACCAAGGAGAACCAGGCAAAGATCTGCCGATATTGGAGCAGACGCGGGAGGCTGATCCCCACGAGACAGAGAGCTCCAAAAAGATGGAGGCAGCCACCGAGCCGACCCCAGATACGCTCACGGCCACTACTGAGATGGTCAATGCCCCGTTTGAGGTTACAGCCCTCGTGGCACTGTAGGAGCAGTTTTCCCCCTTCGAGGATGTGTCCCCCCCCCCCCCCCCCCCCCCCCCCCCCCCCCCCCCCCCCCCCCCCCCCCCCCCCCCCCCCCCCCCCCCCCCCCCCCCCCCCCCCCCCCCCCCCCCCCCCCCCCCCCCCCCCCCCCCCCCCCCCCCCCCCCCCCCCCCCCCCCCCCCCCCCCCCCCCCCCCCCCCCCCCCCCCCCCCCCCCCCCCCCCCCCCCCCCCCCCCCCCCCCCCCCCCCCCCCCCCCCCCCCCCCCCCCCCCCCCCCCCCCCCCCCCCCCCCCCCCCCCCCCCCCCCCCCCCCCCCCCCCCCCCCCCCCCCCCCCCCCCCCCCCCCCCCCCCCCCCCCCCCCCCCCCCCCCCCCCCCCCCCCCCCCCCCCCCCCCCCCCCCCCCCCCCCCCCCCCCCCCCCCCCCCCCCCCCCCCCCCCCCCCCCCCCCCCCCCCCCCCCCCCCCCCCCCCCCCCCCCCCCCCCCCCCCCCCCCCCCCCCCCCCCCCCCCCCCCCCCCCCCCCCCCCCCCCCCCCCCCCCCCCCCCCCCCCCCCCCCCCCCCCCCCCCCCCCCCCCCCCCCCCCCCCCCCCCCCCCCCCCCCCCCCCCCCCCCCCCCCCCCCCCCCCCCCCCCCCCCCCCCCCCCCCCCCCCCCCCCCCCCCCCCCCCCCCCCCCCCCCCCCCCCCCCCCCCCCCCCCCCCCCCCCCCCCCCCCCCCCCCCCCCCCCCCCCCCCCCCCCCCCCCCCCCCCCCCCCCCCCCCCCCCCCCCCCCCCCCCCCCCCCCCCCCCCCCCCCCCCCCCCCCCCCCCCCCCCCCCCCCCCCCCCCCCCCCCCCCCCCCCCCCCCCCCCCCCCCCCCCCCCCCCCCCCCCCCCCCCCCCCCCCCCCCCCCCCCCCCCCCCCCCCCCCCCCCCCCCCCCCCCCCCCCCCCCCCCCCCCCCCCCCCCCCCCCCCCCCCCCCCCCCCCCCCCCCCCCCCCCCCCCCCCCCCCCCCCCCCCCCCCCCCCCCCCCCCCCCCCCCCCCCCCCCCCCCCCCCCCCCCCCCCCCCCCCCCCCCCCCCCCCCCCCCCCCCCCCCCCCCCCCCCCCCCCCCCCCCCCCCCCCCCCCCCCCCCCCCCCCCCCCCCCCCCCCCCCCCCCCCCCCCCCCCCCCCCCCCCCCCCCCCCCCCCCCCCCCCCCCCCCCCCCCCCCCCCCCCCCCCCCCCCCCCCCCCCCCCCCCCCCCCCCCCCCCCCCCCCCCCCCCCCCCCCCCCCCCCCCCCCCCCCCCCCCCCCCCCCCCCCCCCCCCCCCCCCCCCCCCCCCCCCCCCCCCCCCCCCCCCCCCCCCCCCCCCCCCCCCCCCCCCCCCCCCCCCCCCCCCCCCCCCCCCCCCCCCCCCCCCCCCCCCCCCCCCCCCCCCCCCCCCCCCCCCCCCCCCCCCCCCCCCCCCCCCCCCCCCCCCCCCCCCCCCCCCCCCCCCCCCCCCCCCCCCCCCCCCCCCCCCCCCCCCCCCCCCCCCCCCCCCCCCCCCCCCCCCCCCCCCCCCCCCCCCCCCCCCCCCCCCCCCCCCCCCCCCCCCCCCCCCCCCCCCCCCCCCCCCCCCCCCCCCCCCCCCCCCCCCCCCCCCCCCCCCCCCCCCCCCCCTGAAATGCTTGTGCATTCCACTAAATTTAAGCACTGCTATTTGCAGAAATAAGTAGACCACAATGCCTCTTGTCCGCGCACCTGTCCAAAAAACCACCGTGCAGTCGTGCCAGCTAGTCCTCGGTCCATGGATGAACATGTAGAAAGTGCATTCTGGACTAGGATGCAGTTGTTTTCGCTCATCCCTGCACTGCAATCAGGAAGTAAAACGTACGAATTAGCTTCTTTTAGATTGCGTTGGTCATTCTACCTTAGTTACTACCAATGTAGGGATACCTTGAAGACAGGAGGTTAGACGACGGCAACGAGGGATAGCCATCTCATTTTGCGCAGTTGTACTAAAACTGAGGTGTGTGCTTTTGATTGCGCGGATAGAAACGATATGGAGACAGACATCTCGAAACAATATGGAGACAGACATCCCTGTTCGCGCAAATACGAAATACGGTTATTTAAATAGTGATAGATATTACTACTTTCCCCCGTTTCATCTTAGAACCAAGTCCTAGATTTATGCTACAACTTTCCCACTTTCTTCCCTGTTTGAACCAATGCTTTGAGTCAGACTGTATGAGCTAGCTTTACTTCTAATAATAGTAGAAATCTAGGTGGCTTTGGAACAGCGGACGGAAGTAAAAAAGGATCCACACGAAGGGAGCTGGGGCAGTAGAGCAAGGAAGGTTTCGAAGGAATATATACCTAAGGGTTGTCGGCATGTGGCAAAGACAGCGTCGGGAGGCTGCATCTTGGCCACAATACCGCAGGGAGGAAGAAGGGGTCGGAGGCCCTCCCGAGCCGGCGCTCTCTTGGAGAGAATGACACGGCCGCTGATCGGGACGCGTGGGCAGCCATTGGTCTCCTCCCTCGCCACCGACGATAGCATGAACGATGCACCTACACCCCTTCCCCGGTCGAGGTTGTTCGGCCGGATTTGTGACCAGCCGTGAGCTGAGAGAGAGTGTGGCCACCTATGTGTTGCTTAGATCTGGAGAGCATGAGAGAGTGAAGGAGAGTAACCCTAGTAAAGCAAGCACTAAGGCTCCTACTTTTATATATAGTGGAGTGATTTTGTTGTACTAGCGTCAAAAAATGCGCTCCTATGTGTACCTGCGAGTGGGTGTGAGAGAACTAGTGCGTGCGTGCACCGCTTCTCTTTGTGAGAGTACAATATACTATGCCCAAAGAACGTTCGCCGCAAGAGTAATAGTATAAGTGTGTGACGTGTGAGCTAAAATAAAATGTGTGCGCCATCTTTTGTTTTTTAGAAGTTCTGAGGGTAGGGTGTGAAGAGCACATATGTGCGTGACGTCTACCTGCAGATAGACGGTGGGTGCGACGTGCGAGTCTGCGAGAGGACTCGGGAGAGTCGTGACTCGTGAGGGTGCGTGTGCGTGAGAGAGAGGGGGGCACGTATCAATGCAATGCATGTGTCTGTAAATCATTATCCAACAAACGTTCGCCACAAGCCTTTTCCTGACGAATGCCATAAGAACCGTTAGATCGGTATCCGACAGTGTCAGTTTTGCCACGTCATTTAACAGAACAGCCACTCCTCCTACACACAAATCTTCCACGTGAGTGTTAGCAACTGCCGTATGCTCCCTCCGTTCCGAAATGCAGTGCATATAGCTTTATTGAAAATTCGAACCTCGTAAACTTTTAACGAGTTTTCATGTACCAAATTGCACATGTAGAATACCATGTATATATCATTTCATTCATCTTCGAGAGGTAACTATAAAGATGGGTGAGGAGTCTACAAAGAAAGACCATCGTATCACCCGCAGCAATTTCAAGCATCCTTTAGTGTCGAGGAATATCATAGGAAATCTATATGATATGATTTTTATAGGATTTTTTTCCTTTAGAGCCAATTGGTTCATAGGAATAGATTCATATACTCCACGTTTCAAAGGAAATAAACATGATATCATTTCTATAGCTTTAGAGCCACTTGGTTCATATGAATGGATTCCTATACTCCCTTAATTTCAAAGGAAAATAAACATTAGCGTATATTCAATAGAAAAGTTCCTATGATATGAACCAAATTACATCTCTTTTCTAATCCCTCCTCATAGGAATTGAGATACATGTCATCTCTAGATTCAATAGAAAGTTCCTATGATGTGAACCAAATGACACCTCTTTTCCAATCCCTACTCATAGGAATTGAGATGCTCCATGTCATCTCTTTCCCTACAACTTCCATGTATACATCTTCTATTCCTAAATAGATAGTACAACCCACTAGTAGCTTTTTTCCAAAACATGCAACTATGGCACAAGAACTATATAGTGTGCCAATAACTTTGAAAGATGGTCGTTGGATGAAGCTAACCCGACAGTGCAGAGATAGGAAACCCCCCCCCCCCCCCCCCCCCCCCCCCCCCCCCCCCCCCCCCCCCCCCCCCCCCCCAGAAGACTCCATGGTTGAACTTAAGCATAATGCACAAACCTCAAAACACAAGCACTTCTCCTTTGTTCTACAATCTTTTGTATCATAATTGATTATTTTTTTCTAAATGAATTGCCATTATTTGTTTTTTACTTTATGATTTACAATGCACAACCCCATGAATCTTAACATTTTTATAAAACTAATTGATTTTGAATGAGATGAACTATAAGAACTAAACGAACATCTACATCATCCATATATGACTCAAAGCTTTACATGCTATAGTGTGTATTTATTCATAATTTGGTTTCGAAATCTCATGCGTACAATACATGTGTGCCTTACTAGTTTTGACTAGAGTAGCAAATTTCACGCAGCCTCGGGTATATCAAAATGCAGGGCCCATGCATCATTGCCTTTCGGTCAAACCTACGTCCACAATTTTTTGTACATACTATATCTCCACTGGTCCTCAAACCCAAAATGCTGCCTCATTCTCGTAAAACCAAGTGGCCCACACATATTTAAGGCGTCAACTCAAACCCGTTTACTACGATGTGGCCCCGCACGCCGTAGTACTCCTACAAACCCTACCGCCGCACTCATCATCGATTTTCTTGGAGGGAGAAGCCGATTTGTAGTGGAGGCACTTTAAAAAAAGGATCTGTAGTGGAGCCCCCCCCCCCCCCCCCCCCCCCCCCCCCCCCCCCCCCCCCCCCCCCCCCCCCCCCCCCCCCCCCCCCCCCCCCCCCCCCCCCCCCCCCCCCCCCCCCCCCCCCCCCCCCCCCCCCCCCCCCCCCCCCCCCCCCCCCCCCCCCCCCCCCCCCCCCCCCCCCCCCCCCCCCCCCCCCCCCCCCCCCCCCCCCCCCCCCCCCCCCCCCCCCCCCCCCCCCCCCCCCCCCCCCCCCCCCCCCCCCCCCCCCCCCCCCCCCCCCCCCCCCCCCCCCCCCCCCCCCCCCCCCCCCCCCCCCCCCCCCCCCCCCCCCCCCCCCCCCCCCCCCCCCCCCCCCCCCCCCCCCCCCCCCCCCCCCCCCCCCCCCCCCCCCCCCCCCCCCCCCCCCCCCCCCCCCCCCCCCCCCCCCCCCCCCCCCCCCCCCCCCCCCCCCCCCCCCCCCCCCCCCCCCCCCCCCCCCCCCCCCCCCCCCCCCCCCCCCCCCCCCCCCCCCCCCCCCCCCCCCCCCCCCCCCCCCCCCCCCCCCCCCCCCCCCCCCCCCCCCCCCCCCCCCCCCCCCCCCCCCCCCCCCCCCCCCCCCCCCCCCCCCCCCCCCCCCCCCCCCCCCCCCCCCCCCCCCCCCCCCCCCCCCCCCCCCCCCCCCCCCCCCCCCCCCCCCCCCCCCCCCCCCCCCCCCCCCCCCCCCCCCCCCCCCCCCCCCCCCCCCCCCCCCCCCCCCCCCCCCCCCCCCCCCCCCCCCCCCCCCCCCCCCCCCCCCCCCCCCCCCCCCCCCCCCCCCCCCCCCCCCCCCCCCCCCCCCCCCCCCCCCCCCCCCCCCCCCCCCCCCCCCCCCCCCCCCCCCCCCCCCCCCCCCCCCCCCCCCCCCCCCCCCCCCCCCCCCCCCCCCCCCCCCCCCCCCCCCCCCCCCCCCCCCCCCCCCCCCCCCCCCCCCCCCCCCCCCCCCCCCCCCCCCCCCCCCCCCCCCCCCCCCCCCCCCCCCCCCCCCCCCCCCCCCCCCCCCCCCCCCCCCCCCCCCCCCCCCCCCCCCCCCCCCCCCCCCCCCCCCCCCCCCCCCCCCCCCCCCCCCCCCCCCCCCCCCCCCCCCCCCCCCCCCCCCCCCCCCCCCCCCCCCCCCCCCCCCCCCCCCCCCCCCCCCCCCCCCCCCCCCCCCCCCCCCCCCCCCCCCCCCCCCCCCCCCCCCCCCCCCCCCCCCCCCCCCCCCCCCCCCCCCCCCCCCCCCCCCCCCCCCCCCCCCCCCCCCCCCCCCCCCCCCCCCCCCCCCCCCCCCCCCCCCCCCCCCCCCCCCCCCCCCCCCCCCCCCCCCCCCCCCCCCCCCCCCCCCCCCCCCCCCCCCCCCCCCCCCCCCCCCCCCCCCCCCCCCCCCCCCCCCCCCCCCCCCCCCCCCCCCCCCCCCCCCCCCCCCCCCCCCCCCCCCCCCCCCCCCCCCCCCCCCCCCCCCCCCCCCCCCCCCCCCCCCCCCCCCCCCCCCCCCCCCCCCCCCCCCCCCCCCCCCCCCCCCCCCCCCCCCCCCCCCCCCCCCCCCCCCCCCCCCCCCCCCCCCCCCCCCCCCCCCCCCCCCCCCCCCCCCCCCCCCCCCCCCCCCCCCCCCCCCCCCCCCCCCCCCCCCCCCCCCCCCCCCCCCCCCCCCCCCCCCCCCCCCCCCCCCCCCCCCCCCCCCCCCCCCCCCCCCCCCCCCCCCCCCCCCCCCCCCCCCCCCCCCCCCCCCCCCCCCCCCCCCCCCCCCCCCCCCCCCCCCCCCCCCCCCCCCCCCCCCCCCCCCCCCCCCCCCCCCCCCCCCCCCCCCCCCCCCCCCCCCCCCCCCCCCCCCCCCCCCCCCCCCCCCCCCCCCCCCCCCCCCCCCCCCCCCCCCCCCCCCCCCCCCCCCCCCCCCCCCCCCCCCCCCCCCCCCCCCCCCCCCCCCCCCCCCCCCCCCCCCCCCCCCCCCCCCCCCCCCCCCCCCCCCCCCCCCCCCCCCCCCCCCCCCCCCCCCCCCCCCCCCCCCCCCCCCCCCCCCCCCCCCCCCCCCCCCCCCCCCCCCCCCCCCCCCCCCCCCCCCCCCCCCCCCCCCCCCCCCCCCCCCCCCCCCCCCCCCCCCCCCCCCCCCCCCCCCCCCCCCCCCCCCCCCCCCCCCCCCCCCCCCCCCCCCCCCCCCCCCCCCCCCCCCCCCCCCCCCCCCCCCCCCCCCCCCCCCCCCCCCCCCCCCCCCCCCCCCCCCCCCCCCCCCCCCCCCCCCCCCCCCCCCCCCCCCCCCCCCCCCCCCCCCCCCCCCCCCCCCCCCCCCCCCCCCCCCCCCCCCCCCCCCCCCCCCCCCCCCCCCCCCCCCCCCCCCCCCCCCCCCCCCCCCCCCCCCCCCCCCCCCCCCCCCCCCCCCCCCCCCCCCCCCCCCCCCCCCCCCCCCCCCCCCCCCCCCCCCCCCCCCCCCCCCCCCCCCCCCCCCCCCCCCCCCCCCCCCCCCCCCCCCCCCCCCCCCCCCCCCCCCCCCCCCCCCCCCCCCCCCCCCCCCCCCCCCCCCCCCCCCCCCCCCCCCCCCCCCCCCCCCCCCCCCCCCCCCCCCCCCCCCCCCCCCCCCCCCCCCCCCCCCCCCCCCCCCCCCCCCCCCCCCCCCCCCCCCCCCCCCCCCCCCCCCCCCCCCCCCCCCCCCCCCCCCCCCCCCCCCCCCCCCCCCCCCCCCCCCCCCCCCCCCCCCCCCCCCCCCCCCCCCCCCCCCCCCCCCCCCCCCCCCCCCCCCCCCCCCCCCCCCCCCCCCCCCCCCCCCCCCCCCCCGCCCCCGACAGATCATCCTGCCGGGGAGAAGGCCAGGTGCAGATGGTGCTGCTGCCAGCGTCGCCTAGGGATGGGGCGTCCGACGTCTAGTCAGACCCGTCCACGTCGTCCTCCCCGCTGGTCCCCTCCCCGTCGCCGTCGCTCGAGGAGGAGCTCTCGTCGTTGGTCGAGCTCTCCGCGCAGCACCCTAACCTGTGTCTTGAGCGCCCGAAGACCTTGACAGAGAGCAGGTCGCTCTCCACTAATTTGAAGAGGAGGACGTGCCCCTTCATCAAGCAGTGGGCGCGTGTGAAGGTTTTCCAACCCCGACGAAGGAGCATTACATGAGGGACGGGGAACCCTGTGTTCACCTACATGTCGCCATTGCAACACCCCTTCATGTGAAGCCTCAGCCTCGGCGGCTGGTCGATCTCCAGCACCCTCGCGAATGCCTCGGGAAGGCGAAGGTGGCTACGGGGCGGCTCGCGCAACTGCAGGATGAACTCCAGCACCGTGTCCCCGACATGGCCGCTCGACGAAGCAGGAGCAGATGGTGGCGGAGATGGTGACGACGCGGTTGTCCCCCTTCCGCGCCCGCCTCTGCCTCGACCACCTCGCCGACCGCGGCCCCATCCGGTGCCTCTGCCTCGACCGTGGCCTTCGCCTTGGGCGTATGGCTCTTCCTTAACCGCCGCGGCTCTCTGGCGGGAGGAGGACCTAGTCGCCTCCGCAGAAGGACGGTCACGGCCACGCCCTCTCGGCATGGCAGTGGATGGAGAATGGGGACAAAGGGAAGGCGCGAGAGGATGCCTCTCCTCCTCCTCCTGAGTTCCCTCTTTATAGCCAGGCAGGGAAGGCTGAAGACCAGCTCTACGCCTCTGAAGAGCCCTTTCAAGTCCGGCTCATTAAGTTGGCGACGAGCGAGGTCATCGACCGCCCTCCCCACGCCAATCAAAGGCGCATGGGTATCGGCCATGGTGCGCTTTCCCATATCCCGCGCGTCCGTCACCTACCCCGCGCCATGCATGTGGCATACGTGGCGAAAAAGACGGGCCTGGTGGGAAACGTGGAATGGCGGTTCCAAGGTTGAGAGAGGCGAGGAGAATAAATGAGCAGCGGCCCTACAGTTTCCCCTTTTTCTTATGGGGAATATGCGGGCCGCCTCTTTACTACTCACCGCGGGATGACGCAACCATGTTGCGGTCTTTCCATGCACGACCCCCACGTCACGCACTCAATGCGGGTCATGGGGAAGCGCAACTGGCGAGGGAGTTACTACAGTAAAACTCTGCCACGCGTGCCCGCGCACCGTTCTGGGCCTGGCCCAACAACGCTTTGCGCTTATGTGTGGCCCAGGCCCGGGGGCTCCTGTCGGTGTACACAAGTCGGGGCCTTCTGTACCCCTTTACTTGTGCACGGGCAGTTGTAGCCACACCTACGGCCACGCTTGGTGGGACAGAGGAAGCGAAGAACAAGACTACTAGGGCAGCACTCAAGCCAGAGGCATGAAGAACAAAGGGGCAAGGTGGGCTTCCCCCGGCAAGAGCCTTGCCGGGGCGGCCTACGTGGCCCAGGCAAGGGCCTTGCCGGGGTAAATTATCCAATGCCAGCAAGACCGCCACCCTTGGGCCTGAGAGTTCCGCCACCATCGACAACATCAGGAACCAAGGCTCAGGAGGCACCTGCATGGTGGCATGCAGATCTTTGCGAAGACTGAAAGCCTGCAAGACTAGAGGAGAACTAGAAGACGAAGACCCCCGGAAAGAGCCTTGCCGGGGACGCCCACAAGACCCCGGCAAGACCCTTGTTGGGGACATCTGCAGGGCCACGGCCAGGCCCACACCTACCAAGGTTTCGCTGCCTCACACCCGTTCCGACGTGGCGGCCAGCCCGCCAACTAGGCGAGCGCCTGTGTGGCAGCATGCAGCTTCTAGGCCAACTAGCCAAGCACCTGCGTGGTGGCATGCAGATCTTCATGAAGACCCTGCCACCGCACCAGCTCAGCAGCCAGCCAGCCAGTGTGGCGCTGCATGCCTCATCAGCTTGTATGTGCGTCGGAGCGAGGCGAGGCGGCGACAAACAGGACGAGCTTCTTTGCCGTCCCTGATAAAGCAAGAGGGCACGTCGGTAGCGCATTAAATGCGTTTTGTCCCACGATGTCAGGGATAGACTTGTACACTGTAGATGCTTTCCACCTCCTGTGTGCCACTGTGGCGACCCCTTTGACGTATAAAAGGAGGCCCGAGGCGTACTGAGGAAGGATTCGGACTTTTTGAGCTAGGATGCACCGTAGCTAGTTTAAGAGCTCAAGAACACCAAATATACACCAAAGCAGGACTAGGGTATTACGCATCGTTTGCGGCCCGAACCTGGGTAAAAATTCCCCCATGTTGATCTTCTAAACCCGCTCTTTGCACAGCCCCGCGCCCCGCCAACCGTAGAAGGGATTCCCTGTGATCCCATAGGTGTCGTTTTCCCCAACACATGTACCTAGGGCAGGGTCATAGGCCTGACCTAGACGCCCTACCCAAGGACACTGCCCTAGAGTCATAGACATTCAAAGTACAACAGAATATACCGACTGAAATCATGACAGAGTGCAATCCACTCGACCAGTTATCTCACTCGGATACCCCAATTCCATTCAACCAAGGTAGAGTCACTCGACCACAAGAAGAATCACTCGGAGAGCAGAAGGTCTAAAGCCACTCAGGATGGCAACGGTCAGGCATTCACTCCATAGTCTTGAAGATCATTTATGGCTCTTTACAGCTAGTGTTACCAGTAACGCCCTGTCTTAATGTATATTGAACCCTGTGTAATGTGGGATGGCTGGGGTCCTGGCACACTCTATATAAGCCACCCCCTCCTCTGGCACAAGGGTTTGCACCCCCTGTAACTCTCACGCATAATCCAGTCGACCAAGCCTCCGGGCACCGAGATGTAGGGCTTTTACTTCCTCCGAGAAGGGCCTGAACTCGTAAATCTTGCATGCACAACCTCACCGTAGCTAGGATCTTGCCTCCTCCTACGTACCCCCTATCCTTACTGTCAGACTCACTCCCACGACAGGTTGTACTAGCTATTTAGGAATAGAAGATGTATACATGGAAGTTGTAGGGAAAGAGATGACATGTATCTCAATTCCTATGAGGAGGGATTAAAAGAGATGGCATTTGGTTCACATCATAGGAACTTTTCTATTGAATATACGCTAATGTTTATTTTCCTTTGAAATTGTGGGAGTATAGGAATCCATTCATATGAACCAAGTGGCTCTAAAGCTATAAAAATGATATCATGTTTATTTTCCTTTGAAATGTGGAGTATATGAATCTATTCCTATGAACCAATTGGCTCTAAAGGAAAAAATCCTATAAAAATCATATCATATAGAGTTCCTATGATATTCCTTCAAAAAAAGGATGGTTGAAATTGCTGAAGGTGATACGACGGTCTTTCTTTGTACACTCCTCCCCCATCTTTATAGTTACCTCTTGAAGATGAATGAAATGATATATACTGGGTATTCTATATGTGCATTTTGGTACACAGAAACTCGGTAAAAGTTTGTGAGGTTCGAATTTTCAATAAAGCTATATGCACTGCATTTTGGAACGGAGGGAGGAGCATACGGCAGTTGCTAACACTCACGTGGAAGATTTGTGTCTCGGAGGAGTGGCTGTTCCATTAAATGACTTGGCAAAACTGACACTGTCAGATGCCGATCTAACAGTTATTATGGCGTTCATCAGGAAACGGCTTGTGGCGAACATTTGTCAGATATGATTTACGGACACATGCATTGCATTGATACGTGCCCCCTCTCTCTCACGCACACATGCACCCTCATGAGTCACGACTCTCTCGGGTCCTCTCGCACCCACCGTCTATCTGTAGGTAGATGTCACACACATATGTGCTCTTCACACCCTACCCTCGGAACTTCTAAAAAATAAAAGACGTCGCGCACCTTTTATTTTAACTCACACGTCACACACTTATATTATTACTCTTGTTGTGAATGTTCTTTGGGCATAGTATATTGTACTCTCACGAAGAGAAGCAGTGCACGCACGCACTATTCTCTCACACCCACTCGCAGGTACACATAGGAGCGCATTTTTTGAAGCTAGGAGCGCATTTGTTTACAAAGAGGCATCCCAGTTGACATTTTAACTAGTATAACTCCATTTTCAACTTGATGGAGGGTCGGGGACCGCACGTGAATGATACAGTACAGTGCGTCCTGGACGCGGTGGCACGTTATTGATCGAGTTTTATTTTTACTAGAACTTTAAATGAAAATAGTGATTCGTGCGTATTCAATTTAATAACGGCCGGTACAACAAAATCACTCCACTATATATATAAGCAGGAGCCTCGGCACTTGCTTTACTAGGGTTCCTCTCTTTCACTCCCTCATCCTCTCCAGATCTAAGCAAGACATAGGTGGCCACACTCTCTCTCTGCTCATGGCTCGTCACAAATCCGGCCGAACCACCTCGACCGGGGCAGGGGTGTAGGTGCATCGTTCACGCGGTCGTCGGCAGCGAGGGAGGAGACCAACGGCTGCCCGCGCGCCCCGATCGGCGGCCGTGCCATTCTCTCCGAGACAGCGCCGGCTCAGGAGGGCCTCTGACCCCTTCTTCCTCCCTGCGGTATTGTGGCCAAGATGCGGCCTCCCGACGCCGTCTTTGCCACATGCCAATGACCCTTAGGTATTTATTCCTTCGAAACCTGCCTTGCTCTACTGCCCCAGCTCCCCACGTGGCTGCCTGTGGATCTTTTTCTACTTCCGTTGTCTGTTCCAAAGCCACCTAGACTTTTACTATTATTAGAGGTAGAGCTAGTTCATACAGTCGAATCTAAGAGTTGGTTCAAACAGGGAAGAAAGTGGGAAAGCTGTAGCATGAATCTAGGACTTGGTTCTAAGAGGAAATGGGGGAAAGTAGTAGATACTGGCTACCCAACCGGTCTCTTGGTTGAAAAGGCAAAGAAAGCATGGTGGATGGTGAAGGGTGGGGGGAAGTGGACCTGTCTCTTGGTCGAAAAAGGAATGAAAGTGAGGGGTGTTGGGGGACAACGCAAATGAGAACGAGCAGGTCTAGATTTCCTGTGCTCACATAGGAAAATGTCGCCGAGGAGATAAAAAATGGGACAAATGCAGATATGCTGCCTGAGTGTTTGCCGCTCTCGGCAACCACATCTGCCTCACCACTTTATGCCCCTGCTCTCCCTACGCCCATATTGCTACCGTTAATGTAAAATCACATGAAGCATTAAGCAATGCCACCTAATGTCACTATTAAGTAATGGTCTACTGCCGTCGATAAATTGAACCAATGCCATCACCATTTTATGAAGTGCTTCCGTCTTGCTTTATTTCCCATGAATTGTGTTTTTGCAGTTACACTTAAATCTCACACCGCTAACATTGCTTCATCCCAGTGGAACTGCACAAATTTGATAGCACATTTACTGACCATGTGCTACTCTCATGATAGTAATACTAATGCTATTGTTCTGCATGTTAATCTAGTGGTAGTGTTGATGTGATGTGATGCTACTTACTTAAGGGCACTTTCATACTGTCAATGTAGTGCCAATTATAACATAATAGATGCTGATGTTAATTATATGCCACTGTAAATAATTGTCACTATTTAAATAATCGTATTTCATATTTGCGCAAATAGGGATGTCTGTCTCGATATCGTTTCTATCTGAGCAATCAAAAGTACACACCTCAGTTTTAGTAGAACTACACAAAATTAAATGGCTATTCCTAGCTGTCGTCCTCTAACCACCACTACTAGGGAAAACCTTATACACAGAATCTTACCAGCAGCGCGGTTTAAAAACAAACGCTACTGCTAATTAGCAGTAGCGCTGTTCGAAAGTGCACGCTACTAACACCCAGTTAGTAGTAGCACGCTAAGGTAAACGAGCGCTACTACTACAATTGCTAGGGAGTTGCCTCCAAACTATGTATTGTAGTAGCGCCCTTCCCATACACGCGCTACTGCTAACTTGCCTAGTAGTAGCGCGTTATGCCAGAACCCGCTACTGCTAAAGTCCCATCCCCTCTCGTGCCTAAGTTTAGTCCCATACTGCTAAGTGAACAGGGTGTTTACCACCTTGAATACGTTACTTCCCAAACCATCACAAGCACTTGGTCTTCATTGAACTCTATGTGTAGGATCTGTGGCCGCAATAGGAATCTTCACCGGTTCTTAAAAACCGGGGAAGATTCCTATTGAAATTTAAATTGTACACAAAAAGATCATTGATGACTAATGTATTTTTGAATTTTTTTTACATGGCTAGTCTTAGCAGTAACGCGTTTTTTAGAAGGCGCTACTGGTACAGGCATAGCAGTAGCGCTTCGACTGCTAAACATGCTACTGCTATGGAGATTAGCAGTAGCGCTTTATCCTGTCCAGCGCTACTTCTAAGTTCAGTTTTACCTCCCCCTACCACCCGCCCCCACTCTCCCTCTCCACTCTCTCACTCCCCCGCACCCCCCCCCCCCCCCCCCCCCCCCCCCCCCCCCCCCCCCCCCCCCCCCCCCCCCCCCCCCCCCCCCCCCCCCCCCCCCCCCCCCCCCCCCCCCCCCCCCCCCCCCCCCCCCCCCCCCCCCCCCCCCCCCCCCCCCCCCCCCCCCCCCCCCCCCCCCCCCCCCCCCCCCCCCCCCCCCCCCCCCCCCCCCCCCCCCCCCCCCCCCCCCCCCCCCCCCCCCCCCCCCCCCCCCCCCCCCCCCCCCCCCCCCCCCCCCCCCCCCCCCCCCCCCCCCCCCCCCCCCCCCCCCCCCCCCCCCCCCCCCCCCCCCCCCCCCCCCCCCCCCCCCCCCCCCCCCCCCCCCCCCCCCCCCCCCCCCCCCCCCCCCCCCCCCCCCCCCCCCCCCCCCCCCCCCCCCCCCCCCCCCCCCCCCCCCCCCCCCCCCCCCCCCCCCCCCCCCCCCCCCCCCCCCCCCCCCCCCCCCCCCCCCCCCCCCCCCCCCCCCCCCCCCCCCCCCCCCCCCCCCCCCCCCCCCCCCCCCCCCCCCCCCCCCCCCCCCCCCTTGGAGTGATCGTCATCCGAGCTACCTCTACTTCCTCTACACCCGAGTCGGTGAGCTAAAAGTCCACCTCCTCTTTATCCACTTCTCGGTGTGTTGAATAGAGTAGAACTACGGTATTTAGTCGGTGAGCTCATGTGCAAATGCTTATGATAATTGATCCGGATGGAATTGCAAGTTTAAGCATGCATCATTGTATGTGTATGAACATCTTTGTATCGCTGGGAAAATCCGAGTGGCCTATGTTTTGCCGGAGTGTTGATTCATTTCCATTTCGTCAAATTTCAGGCGCTCGTATGTCCTATTTTAGCAAAGGTCATGCTGGATTTGTGTGTTGAGTTTCCTGCTAGTTGCCTTCGTTTTCAATTAATGTTTCAACTATGAACATAGGAAATGTCTGATGACGAAAAGGATTTCGGTATTTGTGAATACTACGAAGACGAGCGCGGCCTGTGCGACAGAATCTTCCTAGTTGATGATAGGCACTTCAGCATCAAGCTGGACGAGACCTTCGAAGTGTATACAGTAAGTCACAACGACAAGTCTTTTTTCGTAATTAAGCATGATTTTTGCTTCATTTGCTTCAACTTATAATTTAATTTTTTTACTATTCTACTAGCGTATCCCCTGCCATGCAAGAGTTTTTGTCTTGGATAAGATAGGTTTCAGTCCTATGAAAACTATGGAGGTAAAGAGAGTTTACTTGAAGACTGAGCATGGTGATACTTTCGACGCAAAATTATACAATGCAGACACCTACACCTATTTTGAATGCAAAACTTGGCAAGCACTATGCAAGGCTTATGCATTTGAGCTTGATATGGTTATCACCTTTGATATTCGTCCAGAAGATGATATTGAAGGTAATAGAGACATCTGGGTTAATGTGCAGACGCCTCCAGTTCTACCACTATGTGAGTTTCTCAACCATATTTATGTCTTGGATATTGTTTATTCAAAAATAGTTGACAACTAATTTCTATTGATAGCTTATTTCCATTCAAGCAAACATGTCCGACGCTTGGTAGACATGACCGTCCACTGTCCCGGGGCTGAACTAAACTGCGAGGAGATAGGTCATTATGTTTCATGGCTTCAGGATCTTGATGCTGTCAAGACAAATTATTTTCTTGGACTTAAAAATCTTAGTACTCAAAACATGCGACCAATAGTGTTCGTATTGAACTACGGTCACATTATTTAGGAAAGATGGTAAGATTTTTACTATTTGTCCTCAGTGCATCTTTTGCATACATTATTTTTTAAGCTAAACATCATTGCTAAGTATGTTACTATGATGTTCTTCAATAGGGACTCCCGATGAATGTTGTGCCTCATTGGATCGAGACTAAAGGTCGCATGAGAATGGTTATTTTACGGCCAAGACATCCTACATTGTAGTTTAGTGCATTCAGGATTTCTCAAAGCGAGGAAGTCTTAATAGTCAATGACTGGAGCAAAATTGTGAAGGATCGCAGAGAAGTAGTAGGGGGCATCAATCAGAAGTGCAGCCCACAATTAGGTGACAGGTTCATCTGCATGCTCCAATATGATGAAGCAGGAGTGCTACACATGTTTTATGCTATTTTACCTGAGAGAGAGAAGTAGGAGTGATTAGCTAGTTAGAATGAGTTTGAAGATGATGATGTGCTACACTATGATTATGATGATTAAATAGCTAGTGTTGGTGGTAATGACTATGATGATTATTATTAGCTAGTGTTGGTGGTGATTAGATAGCTACCGTAGCTAGTGTTGGTGGTGATTAGCTAGCTAGAATGAGTTTGAAGATGATGATGTGCTACACTATGACTATGATGATTAAATAGCTAGTGTTGGTGGTAATGACTATGATGATGATTAAATAGCTTGTGTTGGCGGATTAGATTCAAGTGGAGGCAACATGTGGTGCACATCGAAAGTACTACTAGTCCAAACTAGATCAAGTTTGGATTAGTAGTATACTTTCGACATCCACCACATGTTGCCTCCACTTGAACCTAATCCACCTTCATTTCCGACACTGTTATGAACATAATGATATAACAACCTCATAATTGGTATTGTACCAAAATTTGTATAACGGCGTATAAATACACTAAAAATAAAAAAAATGAAAAACATAATACTAGTAGCTATGGACAGGAAACACGCTACTACTAGTTAGATTAGCAGTAGCGCCGGAATAAACACACGCTGCGGTTATATGTCTTAGCAGTAGCGTGTGCCGCACGCACTACTGCTAAGGAATAGCTGTAGCGCCTTACTAGTAGCACGGTTTCTCGCGCTACTAGTAGGCATTAAACCCGCGCTACTACTAGGCTTTTCCCTAGTAGTGCACCCGTCTTCCAGGTATTCCTACATTGGTAGTAACTAGGTAGAATGACCAACGCAATCTAAAAGAAACTGATTCGTACATTTTACTTCCTGATTGCAGTGCAGGGACGAGCAAAAACAACTGCATCCTAGTCCGGACAGCACTTTCTACCAGTTCATCCATGGATCGAGGACTAGCTGGCACGGCTGCACGGAGATTTTTGGGACAGGTGCGCGGACAAGAGGCATTGTGGTCTGCTTATTTCTGCAAATAGCGGTGCTTAAATTTAGTGGAATGCACAAGAATTCCGGATGGTCAGTACACTACATGGTTCAGTTAAGCATTCCAGCTGAGAACACAATTATAATTGGTTATTCTGGAATGAGAGAACCTAACCCTGGATGGTGGCAACAAGAAAAACCAGAGTGAACTCCAGGAAATTAAAGCCTGCCTAGGGAGCCCCTTTGCTCAGAGAAACCTTGCTTGATTTTTCCTGATTTGTAAACCTTCTCACAACTTTGTCTTTTGCTGTGAACTAGTATATGTTTGTTATGTTCTATGAATCATTGAGATGTATAAAATTGCTTAACTTATGCTTTTCAAGTATTTTATGAAGCCGAGTTTAATGTGAGTGTTCCACATGAACGCTGGCCTAGCATGTGAATGTTTGGAATTTACATTGTGGCCCTAGTTAAGTGCATGAACCACTGTAACAAGATACGTAGTTGCTTATATGTCAGACAGCAAATTATTGATTGTTAGCTGGTCGATAGCTGACTTTTCTAGTGTTGAAGCAAGCTGGGCCAATGTGCCGTGTTTTGCACAACTGCTTACAAGTGGGGTAGCACCATCAGTGTTTACAAGTACTTAACCAGCCTTACATACCCTATGTATACGTCAGCGCACAGTTCTCGAATGAGTACTCTATTTCATCAAACACACACTGCTCGTATGATAAATCGTAACAAATTATGTCTTACCATGCCATATTCATG
Organism: Thinopyrum obtusiflorum; assembly: GCA_036873465.1. NCBI lineage: Eukaryota > Viridiplantae > Streptophyta > Magnoliopsida > Poales > Poaceae > Thinopyrum > Thinopyrum obtusiflorum. Next base: position 45,333 of record JAAAWM010011230.1, read on the forward strand.
AAAAAACTAATGAGGACGCATCTGTTTCGGCAACAATTAGGATGGTTCTCACATGATTCACGGGCACACAAAAGTAGCAGGTGTTCCCATAGATGGATTCAAACAGAGTACTAACCCCAGAGGGCTCGATAATAGGCAAGATTTGGATAATTAGACAAAATCCAAACTACTATTAAACACTAGCTGGGGCAACTATTTCATGCCTCGATCTAATTTGCGATGGACACAAGACGGACCTTGCCATGAACATCATCGAGGACGTTGATACGTCTCCAACGTATCTATAATTTTTTATTGTTCCATGCTGTTATATTATCAATCTTGGATGTTTTATAATCATTTTATACTCATTTTATATCATTTTTTGGTACTAACCTATTGACATAGTGCCAAGTGCCAGTTGCTATTTTCTGCATGTTTTTTACATCGTAGGAAATCAATATCAAATGGAGTCCAAACGCAACGAAACTTGACGGAGATTTTTTTTGGACCAGAAGGAATATAATGGGCCCTGGCTGCGCCTGGGGGTGCTCCGAGGAGAGCAAAACCCACCAAGGCGCGCCAGGAGGCCCAGGCGCGCCCTGGTGGGTTGTGCCCACCTCGGGTGTCCCCCGGACCGCCTCTTTGCTCTATAAATACCCCAATATTCCCAAAAGCCTAGGGGAATCAATGAAATATTGATCCAGCCGTCGTAGAGTCCAGAACCACCAGATCCAATCTAGGCACCAGCTCATATGGGGTTCACCACCTCCATTGGTGCCTCTCTGATGATGCGTGAGTAGTTCTTTGTAGACCTTTGGGTCCGTAGTTAGTAGCTAGATGGCTTCCTCTCTCTCGCTGAATTCTTAATACAATGGTCTCTTGGAGATCCATATGATGAAACTCTTATGCGGTGTGTTTGTTGGGATCGATGAACTTTGAGTTTATGATCAGATCTATCTTTTTATATCCATGAAAGTTATTTGAGTTTCTTTGATCTCTTATATGCATGATTGCTTATAGCCTCATATTTCTTCTCCGATATTTGGGTTTTGTTTGGCCAACTTGATCTATTTATCTTGCAATGGGAAGAGGTGCTTTCTAGTGGGTTCGATCTTATGGTGCTTGATCCCAGTGACAGAAGGGGAACCGACACGTATGTATCGTTGCTACTAAGGATAAAATGATGGGGTCTATCTCTACATAGATAGATCTTGTCTACATCATGTCATCGTTCTTATTGCATTACTCCGTTTCTCCATGAACTTAATACACTAGATGCATGCTGGATAGCGGTCGATGTGTGGAGTAATAGTAGTAGATGCAGGCGGGAGTCGGTCTACTAATCTTGGACGTGATGCCTATATAATGATCATTGCCTGGATATGGTCATGATTATTTGAAGTTCTATCAATTGCCCAACAGTAATTTGTTCACCCACCGTTTGCTAATTTTCTCGAGAGAAGCCACTAGTGAAACCTACGGCCCCCGGGTCTCTTTCTCATATATTTGCCTTTGTGATCTACTTTTCTTTTGCATTTATTATCAGATCTATTAAACCAAAAATACAAAAATTCCTTGCTGCAATTTATTCTTATTTATTTTTTTGGCGTTCGATCTATCAATCTACTACAATTTTATCTCACGTCTGTTTGCCTATCTTGAGGCACCGTACCCGGAAGGGATTGACAACCCCTTTTACACGTCGGGTTGCGAGGATTTGTTATCTGTGTGCAGGGGCTGTTTACGTTGTGTTGCTTGGTTCTCCTACTGGTTTGATATCCTTGGTTTCATATTTGAGGGAAATACCTACCGCAGCTGTGTTGCATCATCCCTTCCTCTTTGGGGAAATACCGACGTAGCTTCAAACGACATCAAAAGGAATTTCTGGCGCTGTTGCCGGGGAGGATCTTCAACATATACCAGGTTCCTAATCACAAATCTCGTCTCCTTGCAATTTACATTATTTTCCATTTACCTCTCATTTTCCTCTCCCCCACTTCACAAAAATTTGTCATTTTATTCGCCCTTATTTTCCGTTCTCCGTTTTCTTGCCGGATCTGTTTTTGAGTGCAATCTTGTTGTGTGGTCATCATGACTCAAGAGAACACCAAGTTATGTGATTTCTCAAATACCAACAACAATGATTTTATTGGCACTCCGATTGCTCCTCCCGCCACTAGTGCGGAGTCTTGTGATATTAATACTGCTTTGCTGAATCTTGTTATGAAAGATCAATTTTCCGGTACTCCTAATGAGGATGCCGCTTCCCATCTTAATACCTTCATGGACTTATGCGATATGCAAAAGAAAAAAGATGTGGACAATGATGTGTTGAAGATGAAATTATTTCTGTTTTCTTTGTGTGATTCTGCAAAAATTTGGTTCTCTTCTTTGCCTCGCAATAGTATCGATTCTTGAAATAAGTGAAAAGATGCTTTTATCACTAAGTATTTTTCACCCGCAAAAATTATTTCCCTTAGAACTCAGATAATGAATTTCAAGCAACTTGAACATGAGCATGTTGCACAATCTTGGGAAAGGGTGAAAATGATGTTAAGGTATTGCCCAACTCATGGGTTAAATCTTTGGATGATCATAACAAAAATTTATGTGGGTTTGAATTTTGTTTCTTGTAATCTTTTAGATTCCACTGCGGGTGGTACTTTTATGGAAATTACTTTGGGTGAAGCCACCAAATTTCTTGATAATATCATGGCAAATTATTCATAATGGCATACCGAAAGGGCTCCTACTAGTAAAAAAGTTAATTCGGTTGAAGAAATTTCTTCTTTGAGTGAAAAAGTTGATGCTCTTATGAAATTGGTTGCTAGTAAAAATGCTACTATTGACTTTAATGATATGCCTTTGTCTACCTTGATTGAGCAAAATAGTGATGCCATAGATGTGAATTTTATCTCTCGAAATAATTTCAATAACAATGCTTATAGAGGAAATTTTAATCATACGCCTTTTCCTAGTAATTCCTCTAATATTATGGTAATTCCTATGGAAATCAATCTTATAATAATAATAGGAACACCTGTGATATTGAGAACAATATTAAAGAATTTATCAACACGTAAAAAGTTTTCAACACTTCCATAGAAGAAAAGATGAGTAAGATTGATGATTTGTCCAAAAATGTTGATAGAATTGCTCATGATGTGGAAAATCTCAAGATGAAAATTTTTGTGCCTAAAGTAGATGAATCAATTAAAGATCTTTATGTTTCTATGGATGAAAGTAAGAAAAGAAGCACCATCCTTAGAGCTAAAAGAGAATTTTTAGAAAAAGCGTTTTCCAGTGTTTTCTTTCGCGAAAGTGATGAAGATATTAAAATGATTGGTGTTTATTCTATTGATTCCTTGTTTAGTAAAGTTAAGATTGATGAAAAAGGTACTGGAGAAGAGTCAGCTTTAGGTAGAAGGCGTCCCAATATTTCGGAGGGTGAAAATCTTATTGAGAAAATTGATGAAAGTGGGTTTGAAGAGGTCAAAACTTTAGCTAGTGATGTGCCCACTCTTTTGGATTACAAAGACTTTAATTATGATAGTTGCTCTTTGATTGATTGTATTTCTTTGTTGCAATCCATGATAAATTCACCCCATGCTTATGAACAAAATAAAGCTTTTACTAAACATATTGTTGATGCTATGATGAAAGCTTTCGAAGAAAAATTGGAATTGGAAGTTTCAATTCCTAGAAAATTGCATGATGAGTGGGAACGTACTATCAAAGTCAAGATTAAAAATTATGAATGTTTTGCTTTGTGTGACTTGGGTGCTAGTGTTTCTACAATTCTGAAATCTTTATGTGATGTGCTTGGTTTTACCGATCTTGAAGAATGTTCTTTAAATTTGCACTTGGTGGATTCTACTATTAAAAAGCCTATGGGAAGAGTTAATGATGTTCTTATTATTGCAAATAGGAATTATGTGCCCATAGATTTTATTATTATTGATATTGATTGCAATCCGGCTTCTCCTATTATTCTTGGTAGACCGTTTCTACGCACTATCGGTGTCGTTATTGATATGAAAGAAGGCAATATTAAGTTCCAATTTCCTTTGAGGAAGGGTATGGAACACTTTCCTAGAACAAGAATTAGGCCACCATATGAATCAATCATGAGGGCATCTTATGGATCTCAAACCAAAGATGACAAAACTTAGATCCTTGCTTTATGCCTAGCTAAGGGCGTAAAACTATAGCGTTTGTTGGGAGACAACCCAATGAATAAAATTTATTTTTTCTTTTTTATTTCTGTTCTTGAGTGTTTGCACAATTATGCTACTGTTATGATTGTGTTTTTTGTGTTTTAATTATTGTTTGTGCCAGGTAAAACCTATAGGATCTTCTTGGGTGAAAGTTGTTTGATCTTGCTGAAAAAACAGAAACTTTTGCACTCATGAAAACAATTCTTATTTTCTACCAGAGCATGATAAAATGCCAATTATTTTTTCAGAAGATTAATATACAAACTGCTCAGTTCATCCTATTTTTTCAGAATTTTTGGAGTTCCAAAAGTTTTGGAATAGTCAGATTGCTACAGACTGTTCTGTTTTGACAGATTCTGTTTTCTTTGCGTTGTGTGCTTATTTTGATGGCTCTATGGTTTTATTTGATGAGTTTTTGCCATAGAAGAGTTGGAATACAGTAGATATAATGCAAAAACAAAATATGAATTGGTTTGGTACAGTACTTATAGTAGTGATTTGCTTTCTTTTACTAACGGATCTCACGAAGGTTTTGTTGAGTTTTGTGTGATTGAAGTTTTCAAGTTTTGGGTTATCTTACGATGGATGAAGGAATAAGGAGTAGAAGAGCCTAAGATTGGGGATGCCCCGGCATCCCAAGCTATTATCCAAAAATGAGCAACCAACTAAGCTTGGGAATGCCCCCGAGTGGCATCCCCTCTTTCTTCTAACGACCATCGGTATTTTACTCGAAGCTATATTTTTATTCGTCACATACTATGTGTTTTGCTTGGAGCGTCTTGTATGATATGAGTTTTTCCTTGTTTTATTTTGTGTTTTAAGTCTTGATCCCTTGCTGGACACACCTATTTGAGAGAGCCAAAATTATGTCATGACTTGTTAGAATTGCTCTCTATGCTTCACCTAAATCTTTTATGAGCTATGGACTTGCTCTAGTGCTTCACTTATATCTTTTTGAGCACGGTGTGCTTTTGTATTTTTGAAGAAATGCTCTCTTGCTTCACTTAGATTTATTTGAGAGTTAGTTAAATTTTCAAGAAATTCTCTCTTGCTTCACTTAAATTAATTTCAGAGAAACAAAGAAATATTATGCTCACGATCTTCACTTATATTTGTTTGAGCTTGTCAAAAGCAACACATAAAAATTAGTCCCAAAGTGATAGATATCCAAGAAGGATATAATAAAAACTTTCATGAAGATCATTGGACAAAATAAACCTGATTCTTAGTAATAGTTTTGAGATATGATGATGTGATATGTGAGTTATGTTGATGAGTAATTATGCTTTAGTAAGAATATTGGTGTGAAGGTTCGTGATTCCCTATGCGAGAACGAAAGTCAATAGTCATGCAATGAAATTATATCCTACTTGTGGTGCATTATTCGGTGTTAATTATGCTTAATGCTTGCTTATGAGATTATCCGTTTCTTGGTTGGTCGCTTCTCAATCTTTTGCTAGCCTTCATTTTGCACTAAGTACGATCTCTACTTGTGCATCCAAAATCCTTTAAACTAGTTTTGCCACATGAGTCCACTATATCTACCTATATGCGGTATTTTTTGCCGTTCTAAGCAAATTTGCTTGTGCCATCTCTAATTTTCAAAATAAACTTCTCTTTTGTGTGTTCGTTTCGCTCGCGGAGCGGTGAGGGGTGGCTAATATTTTCCATGCTAGATGTGTTATTCTCACGACGAGTGTTTATTCACTTGTCATTGCATGATAGTAAGGCAAAGGTATTAGGGATGCCCAGTCCCGAAATGAAAAATGAATTTACTTTATGTTGTCAAATAATAAATTCCTTGGAAAGTGTTGGTATGGAAGGCACCCGTGGATACGGCTAGCCATGGAAAGTTAAAGTATGGTTGAAAAAGGAATAAACTTTATTTTCTGTTTGGGAACCGCCTATGATATATCTAGCATGGAAAGTGGTGGGAACTCTAAGTTGTTTTCATTGGTGGGAAGGATAAACCTCCCAAAATGTTTCTATCTCTAAGTTTTTCGCTTTGAGCTCTGGCTCCTCTACAAATCCCTACTTCCCTCTGTGAAGGGTCTTTCTTTTACTTTACGCATTTTTTACTTTTAAATTTGAGTCTCCATCTTCTCTTATAAAAGCACCAACTAGGAGGCAATATGATCGTACTTGATTATTGGGTGTAGCTAATATGCGAGTGTGTTTCATGAATGGATCAATGGTTGAGCATGATGGGCTAGGGATAACTTATTTTAGCTTTGATATTTTGAAGGACATGGTTGCTTATTGATATGCTTGAGCATTTAAATTATCATGTCAAAACTAGACTATTTCTTTGGATCACATAAAAGTCCAAATGTCCATGCTATAAAGAAAATAATATGATATGACATGTTAGGCAGCATTCCACATCAAAAATTCAGTTTTTATCACTTCCCTACTCGAGGACGAGTAGGAGTTAAGCTTGGGGATGCTGATACGTCTCCAACGTATCTAAAATTTTTGATTGTTCCATGCTGTTATATTATCAATCTTGGATGTTTTATAATCATTTTCTAGTCATTTTATATCATTTTTTGGTACTAACCTATTAACATAGTGCCAAGTGCCAGTTGTTGTTTTCTGCATGTTTTTTACATCGCAAGAAACAATATCAAACGGAGTCAAAACACAACGAAACTTGACGGAGATTTTTTTTTGGACCAGAAGGAACATATTGGGCCCTGGCTGCGCCTGGGGGGTGCTCCGAGGAGAGCACAACCCACCAGGGCGCGCCTGGAGGCCCAGGCGCGCCCTGGTGGGTTGTGCCAACCTTGGGTGCCCCCCGAACCGCCTCTTTGCTCTATAAATACCCCAATACTCCCAAAACCCTAGGAGAGTCGACGAAATATTGATCCAGCCGCCGCAGAGTCCAGAACCACCAGATCCAATCTAGACACCATCTCGGATGGGGTTCACCACCTCCATTGGTGCCTCTTTGATGATGCGTGAGTAGTTCTTTGTAGACCTTCGGGTTCGTAGTTAGTAGCTAGATGGCTTCCTCTCTCTCGCTGAATTCTCAATACAATGGTCTCTTGGAGATCCATATGATGTAATTCTTTTGCAGTGAGTTTGTTGGGATCAATGAACTTTGAGTTTACGATCACATCTATCTTTTTATATCCATGAAAGTTATTTGAGTTTCTTTGATCTCTTATATGCATGATTGCTTATAGCCTTGTATTTCTTCTCCGATATTTGCGTTTTGTTTGGATAACTTGATCTATTTATCTTGCAATGGGAAGAGGTGCTTTCTAGTGGGTTCGATCTTACGGTGCTTGATCCCAGTGACAGAAGGGGAACCGACACGTATGTATCATTGCTACTAAGGATAAAACGATGGGGTCTATCTCTACATAGATAGATCTTGTCTACATCATGTCATCATTCTTATTGCATTACTCCGTTTCTCCATGAACTTAATACACTAGATGCATGCTGGATAGCGGTCGATGTGTGGAGTAATAGTAGTAGATGCAGGCAGGAGTCGGTCTACTAATCTTGGACGTGATGCCTATATAACGATCATTGCCTGGATATCATCATGATTATTTGAAGTTCTATCAATTGCCCAACAGTAATTTGTTCACCCACCGTTTGCTATTTTTCTCGAGAGAAGCCACTAGTGAAACCTACGGCCCCCGGGTCTCTTTCTCATATATTTGCCTTTGCAATCTACTTTTCTTTTGCATTTATTATCAGATCTATTAAACCAAAAATACAAAAATACCTTGCTGCAATTTATTCTTATTTATTTTAATTGGCGTTCGATCTATCAATCTACTACAATTTTATCTCACGTCCGTTTGCCTATCTTGAGGCATCGTACCAGGAAGGGATTGACAACCCCTTTTACACGTCGGGTTGCGAGGATTTGTTATCTGTGTGCAGGGGCTGTTTACGTTTTGTTGCTTGGTTCTCCTACTGGTTCGATAACCTTGGTTTCTATATCCGGCGTATCTCATAGTAGGGGTCCTAAGCTAGGCGTCTTGGAGCGATGGTAACATGGACACGGGATTTTACCCAGCTTCGGGCTCTCTCGAAGAGATAATACCCTACATGCTGCTTTTGATTGTATTCATATGGGTGTAGTATAGAGTACATGTATCTACCACGAGATTGTAGTAATGAATATGAGATGTTCTATTGACTAGCCCGGCCTCGGTTTATATAACACACCGGAGGCCTGGGGTTTAGAGGAGTCCTTGTCTTGGGCGCCAAGTCTTGTGGAATCCTCCTTGTATGCGGCATGGGCTGCCCGAAGTGGCCCATGAGTGAACCGCCATGGGGCTCCTCGGCTCGATACACCTGTTCGGGAGATGACATGTTGAGTACCCCGTAGTCCAGGACACCATCAGTGGCCCCCTAAATCGGTCTTCAAGTTGGGGACGCTCCTCGATTCTTCCGAATTATTCTTCATCTTCGGTCGTCGGTCTTGAAAACTGGTTAAACAAATCTTCTCATCTTCGATCTTGAGGATCGCCGAAGTGCATCCGAAGAGTTTACACATCGGGTATCCGAGGAGCCACTTTAAGTTTCCGGCCTTTATCAATGCCTTGTTATTTTTATGCCACACCTTGGGTTTGAAGTTGTTCCCAGGCGGCAGTGTCCTCTTGTGTCCGAGCTCCAACGCTGGACTGCATTTGAGGTATCTTTTGCAGCCGAGCACCAACGCCAGATCGCTTCCGAGCTCCAACACCGGAATGTATCCAAGCTCCAATGCCGGACTGTATCCGAAGAGTATTGTTACAGCTGAGCTCCAACGCCGAACTGCATCCGAGCTCCAGCGTCGGACTCTGTCCAAGCTCCAACGCCGGACTGTATCCGAGCTCCAACGCTGGACTATATCCGAGGTGTCATAGATCACCTTGGCTCAAAAAAGTTGAAGGAGTTTAGCCGAGCTTAATGCCAAAAATGCCCTCTATGGAGCCAGCCACTAGCGCCCGAGCTTTATGCCGGACTGCTTCCGAGGTGGTGCACCACCCCGACTGCGGGCCGATTTTTTGTCAATATTTTTGATTGGTGCAATTTATTCTTTGTCGAGATATATAGCTATCACAGCCCCAGAATTTATTTGTAATTAGTTACATGAGTGAGCATCATGCATCATGTTAAGTTTTCCAAGAAACTTGAATTGAGGAAAGTGGAAGCCTCAAAATTTTTAAAATAAAGGGCAAGAACCCTGAAAATGCATTCAGTGAAGCCAAAATGCCCTAAAAATAATTTTGGTAATTTTGGCAAGAGTTATATATCAAACCAAAATTCTGGAACATTTTTATGGAATATTTTGGGGCATCGAATTTAAATCACTATGGTATTTGAATTTGAATATATATTCATATTATAAAGAATATATTTTCAAATGCTTTGTTATATTTTATGTACTTTTGGAGAAGTTCTTTGAGTGACATAAAATATTAAGAGAAGTGTTTTGGCACTTGTTTGATTTTTGTTTGAATTCAAACAGTGGCAAAAGAAATAAAAGAAAACAGAAAAACAGAAAGTATAAAAAGAAGCACTAACTTACCTGGTGGCCCAGTAATGTGCGGCCCAGCCTAGCTGGCACGCCAGTCGTCCCCAACCTCTGCCAGAAGGCAGAGGCAAAGGTGGGCATGTCGCGCGCGCGAGGGCGCCACGCCACCTGCCTGCCTGCCCCTCCCCCTCGATGGTCTGGCCTCCCTGGACGTCGCCACGCTGCCCCGCCGACTCTCTCTCGCTCTCCCTCATCCCCTTTCCCTCCCCTGGCTATCTCCCTCTCACCGGCCGAGCGCGTCCGTCGCCGCCGTTCACTGCCTGCGTAGCCACCGCCACTCCCGTGTCGCCACGAGCAGCCCAAGAGCTCCGCCTCATCCCCCTCTTCCTCCTCGACGAGCTGTGCAACGTCGGACACCCTGAAGCACCGTCCTCGACGCCATCCTCGTCCTCTGCACCGACGGCCGCCATCGCACGATTCATCGTCGTCAGCGCCTCCCCAACCTTGCTGTTGTTTATGCCAGACCCGCTGTGAGCCTCCGTGCAGAACCCCTCTCTTTCCCCTCGCATTTGCGAGCTCTAGGCCATAGCGCCGTCGCGCCGAACTCCGGCCGCCGCTGACCTTGTCGCCGCCGTGGCTACGGCTGTTAAAGCTCGCAGCCGAGCACACCAATACGCTCAACATAGCTCCAGAAGCCCGAAGCCACCACCAGCTCCTCCCCAAGTGCTCTCTAGCGCCAACCCGCACAAACCTGTAGCTGGCCCATTGGATGCGCCCGAGCGAGTTTTTGGCCGCCCGAGCGAGTTTTCGGCCGCCCCGCGACCCCCTGTCTGGCCCATTGGATGCGCCCGAGCGAGGGCACCCCCCTGGTGCCCTTGCCTTGACCCACTGCCGCCCATAGCGCCGCTTCGGCGACCTTCCGCCAAGACTTGAGGTCGCCGGCGTCTAACCCCGGTGGCTGGTGACGTGGCACCGTCATTAGCCACTGATGACCGCGCTAATTAACCCCCTCTCTCACTGACATATGGGCCCCACTCCTTAATTAACCCTGGTTTATTTCCTGCTTAGATTAGTTTATAACCCAGCGGGCCCCACGCGTCGGAATTGACCCTGCTGACGTGGCCGTTGACCAGGCCCACCTGTTAGCGGCACTAACCAGCCCTGTGTCACTGACGTGTGGACCCCACACGTCAGGTTTGACCTGGACCGGCCCCTGTTGACTTGCTGACATCACGCTGATGTAATGCTGATGCAGTAATCACTTTTCTGGATTTTAAATAAATCTAAACGATTTATTTATTTTCAAAAAATGTCCTAAACTTCTAAAAATCATAGAAATTCAACCGTAGCTCAGAATGAAATAAATTATATATGAAAAATTATCAGAAAAATCCGAAGAATCTGTTTATGGCATTTTCATGCATGTTTGAATAACTTATACCTGCTGATCAGGTCAAACCAATTAAATGGCATTTGAATTTCACATATGGAGTTTGAATTTGAACCTTGGGTTCAAACCAACTTCATTTAAATCATTGCTAGCTGCATTAGCTCAAACCACAGTATATTGCCATGTCATGATCATGCATCATATTGTTGCATTGCATTGATTGTGTTCTTCCTTGTTGCCGGTATTTGTCCCCTCTCAGTAGACGTGGTTCCGACGATGAGTTCGATGACACCGATGAAGAACTATACTATCTTCAGAAGTGCCAGGCAAGCAAACCCCCCTTGTTCATTCCGATACAATCGCACTCTCTTGCCCCTGCTCTCTTTTACTGCATTAGGACAACAATGATTCAACTGTTACATGCTGCGGTAGTTGAACCCCTTTCCTCTGCAATACCTGTCATTGCCACAGTAAATAGATGAAACCCACTAGCATGAGTAGGAGTTGTTTGAGCCCTGATGTGCCTACTCATTCAAGCTTGTTTGTCATGCCTGCTACTGCTTAGAGTTGAGTCAGGTCTGATTCATCGGGGATGAATCGGAGGTGTGTGAACTTGTCCTACTGTTGTGAGCTAAGTGTGTGAACACGATTTGGTAAAGGTATCGGTGAGAGGCCATGTAGGAGTACATGGTGGGTTGTCTCATTGAAGCCGTCCTCAGGAACTGAGTTCTGTGTTTGTGATCCATGAACAGCTACTACCACGCATTGGAATGCTTAAGTGCCCCTCTTGACTTATTAATCAACCTGATCTCTGTCCAGGAGTTGCAACTAGTTTCTGGTGTTTGTAGGTTGTGTTAGTAGTCTACCAAGTGGTACCCGGTACAAGTGGGCTTGGGACAGACTAGGCAACGTGGCACAGTGTACCAAGCGTAGATCCATCCGTCGAGGTGGGCTTGGGAACCCTGCACACATCGTTTGGGGCCGTGAGCGACACCCTGGCCAGATCTCCTTGCGGATGGAACCCGAATAGGCGATAAACCTGGACTAGAGACTTGTGTGGTTAGTCAGGTCGTGGCCCCCCCCCCCCCCCCCCCCCCCCCCCCCCCCCCCCCCCCCCCCCCCCCCCCCCCCCCCCCCCCCCCCCCCCCCCCCCCCCCCCCCCCCCCCCCCCCCCCCCCCCCCCCCCCCCCCCCCCCCCCCCCCCCCCCCCCCCCCCCCCCCCCCCCCCCCCCCCCCCCCCCCCCCCCCCCCCCCCCCCCCCCCCCCCCCCCCCCCCCCCCCCCCCCCCCCCCCCCCCCCCCCCCCCCCCCCCCCCCCCCCCCCCCCCCCCCCCCCCCCCCCCCCCCCCCCCCCCCCCCCCCCCCCCCCCCCCCCCCCCCCCCCCCCCCCCCCCCCCCCCCCCCCCCCCCCCCCCCCCCCCCCCCCCCCCCCCCCCCCCCCCCCCCCCCCCCCCCCCCCCCCCCCCCCCCCCCCCCCCCCCCCCCCCCCCCCCCCCCCCCCCCCCCCCCCCCCCCCCCCCCCCCCCCCCCCCCCCCCCCCCCCCCCCCCCCCCCCCCCCCCCCCCCCCCCCCCCCCCCCCCCCCCCCCCCCCCCCCCCCCCCCCCCCCCCCCCCCCCCCCCCCCCCCCCCCCCCCCCCCCCCCCCCCCCCCCCCCCCCCCCCCCCCCCCCCCCCCCCCCCCCCCCCCCCCCCCCCCCCCCCCCCCCCCCCCCCCCCCCCCCCCCCCCCCCCCCCCCCCCCCCCCCCCCCCCCCCCCCCCCCCCCCCCCCCCCCCCCCCCCCCCCCCCCCCCCCCCCCCCCCCCCCCCCCCCCCCCCCCCCCCCCCCCCCCCCCCCCCCCCCCCCCCCCCCCCCCCCCCCCCCCCCCCCCCCCCCCCCCCCCCCCCCCCCCCCCCCCCCCCCCCCCCCCCCCCCCCCCCCCCCCCCCCCCCCCCCCCCCCCCCCCCCCCCCCCCCCCCCCCCCCCCCCCCCCCCCCCCCCCCCCCCCCCCCCCCCCCCCCCCCCCCCCCCCCCCCCCCCCCCCCCCCCCCCCCCCCCCCCCCCCCCCCCCCCCCCCCCCCCCCCCCCCCCCCCCCCCCCCCCCCCCCCCCCCCCCCCCCCCCCCCCCCCCCCCCCCCCCCCCCCCCCCCCCCCCCCCCCCCCCCCCCCCCCCCCCCCCCCCCCCCCCCCCCCCCCCCCCCCCCCCCCCCCCCCCCCCCCCCCCCCCCCCCCCCCCCCCCCCCCCCCCCCCCCCCCCCCCCCCCCCCCCCCCCCCCCCCCCCCCCCCCCCCCCCCCCCCCCCCCCCCCCCCCCCCCCCCCCCCCCCCCCCCCCCCCCCCCCCCCCCCCCCCCCCCCCCCCCCCCCCCCCCCCCCCCCCCCCCCCCCCCCCCCCCCCCCCCCCCCCCCCCCCCCCCCCCCCCCCCCCCCCCCCCCCCCCCCCCCCCCCCCCCCCCCCCCCCCCCCCCCCCCCCCCCCCCCCCCCCCCCCCCCCCCCCCCCCCCCCCCCCCCCCCCCCCCCCCCCCCCCCCCCCCCCCCCCCCCCCCCCCCCCCCCCCCCCCCCCCCCCCCCCCCCCCCCCCCCCCCCCCCCCCCCCCCCCCCCCCCCCCCCCCCCCCCCCCCCCCCCCCCCCCCCCCCCCCCCCCCCCCCCCCCCCCCCCCCCCCCCCCCCCCCCCCCCCCCCCCCCCCCCCCCCCCCCCCCCCCCCCCCCCCCCCCCCCCCCCCCCCCCCCCCCCCCCCCCCCCCCCCCCCCCCCCCCCCCCCCCCCCCCCCCCCCCCCCCCCCCCCCCCCCCCCCCCCCCCCCCCCCCCCCCCCCCCCCCCCCCCCCCCCCCCCCCCCCCCCCCCCCCCCCCCCCCCCCCCCCCCCCCCCCCCCCCCCCCCCCCCCCCCCCCCCCCCCCCCCCCCCCCCCCCCCCCCCCCCCCCCCCCCCCCCCCCCCCCCCCCCCCCCCCCCCCCCCCCCCCCCCCCCCCCCCCCCCCCCCCCCCCCATATGTTCCTTTGAGTTGTCCCTCTTTAGTTGTTATCTGACCTTCGTCTGTCAATTGTTGGTCAAGAGTAGTTGTGCATTCATGTTATCGATGCCTATTATTTTTGTGGTCCGTCAAGCCAATCTATTCTGCAATGACTAGGAGAAACAAACTCCAGTACCTCATCCATATCCAGGATTGGGTCAAACTAGTTGTGCTCTGTAGATCAAATGCCAACCCAGCTTTTGCTCTGTTCTACCCTGGAGTATTACCCCCCTTTATGTCAGGATTGTCATGAGAATTGCACCATCTCTTATGAATTCTTGACGCAGTGATACTTCTCGCCATCATTATTTCACCCCTCGGTTCCGTGTTATTGTAACCGGAATGCCGACAAATGAACTGTGATGCGTGAAATCAATACTCCTAGCAACTCCGTTGCTTGGTAGCTAATGGGCAATAGTTTCATTCCTAGCCTGTTGGTTATTGAATCATCGTCCTAAGATTGATCGTGCTACCTAGTCCATATTTCCTGGTGCACTCTTCGATCAAAGAGTTAGGATTGTGTCAATCCCTTTCTTATTTGATCATATCTTCTTGCTCTAAAAAGCAAGATTGTTCCCGAGCTTAATAACATACCGGTGGTTCGTGATTTTCCGAATATCTTCTCGGAAGTATTACCAGATTGTTCCCTGATCGCTATGTTAAGTTCGTGATCATGTTGGTTTTCCTCTAAACCACCCATTCTCCAAGATTCTGTGTTGGATACCCTGAACTAGTTGGTTGAGCTAAACAACAACTTGGAGAGTTGGAAGATAAAAGTTTGTCCGACTTAGTTCATCTCTAAGGGATATCTTCTGTGTGAGTGTGTTGAAGAAAGATGATATCTTCATCGATTGATCCTTGTGATCAGTTGTTAAATCTATCGTCTTGCCCAAACCTTGATTTGAGTGTGGGCTGTCATCAAATCATTTGTGTCCCGCTCATGAAGCATATGTTCGGATGAAAGAAGTGACTTTCCCTAATTCACGTGCATTCGATGTAAGTTGCCGCCGTGAATTCAGGAAAGCTTGTTTTTGCTTCCTTTGGAATCATCCCAAGTCAGTCATGCATACATGCCAAGTATTCTGTGGTTTGGAGACTTGCAACCTTCATTCCATATGTATCCCTAGCATAGCAAGCCACTGATTGACTTGTTCAAGGAGAAGAAGTTCCTTCTTAAGAGATAATCCGGACTTATGTAAGGACTTCATTACCCTCGATGATGGTCCCCAACCAGAACTCGGTAGTGTTTCATTGTAAGACTACTATGTGGTCATGCCTGTCTGGGACAGCCCGTTCACATGTATGTAGCAGAACCAGCTCATGTTTTGGAGGCTGCTATCGTAGTTCATTTCCCGAGAATCTCGCAACGTTATCCCATTGATTTGTGTTGCAACTCTTCTTTTCAGACATGTTGAGTCTGAAGTATCCTGTTTCTAACCAGATCTGAATCTCAGGCAGATATGATGGTTGGAACATTCCCAACATTTGCATTTTGTTCCCAGCTTGCACCCCATTGTGCCGATTTTCCCATGGGTTGTCCTTCTCCCCCCCCCCCCCCCCCCCCCCCCCCCCCCCCCCCCCCCCCCCCCCCCCCCCCCCCCCCCCCCCCCCCCCCCCCCCCCCCCCCCCCCCCCCCCCCCCCCCCCCCCCCCCCCCCCCCCCCCCCCCCCCCCCCCCCCCCCCCCCCCCCCCCCCCCCCCCCCCCCCCCCCCCCCCCCCCCCCCCCCCCCCCCCCCCCCCCCCCCCCCCCCCCCCCCCCCCCCCCCCCCCCCCCCCCCCCCCCCCCCCCCCCCCCCCCCCCCCCCCCCCCCCCCCCCCCCCCCCCCCCCCCCCCCCCCCCCCCCCCCCAGTGATAAGCAAAAATCATCCATTGCGTTGTCTTCGACAAGGTAGTCCACATCATCCATTCTAGTATGAGTATGCCATCCCTTTGAACTCTTTCAACAAATCGATTGTGATTTGCCTTAGGCTGGTGTAGAGAGTTTCAATGATCTCTGTATCAAAAGTAATCCTTTTTGTCACTTAAGGGAATAATCCAACGAGTCACCTTTCCTAAGGTGCCCTGTTACGGAATCATGGCAATTATCTCCTCGCTACTCCGAAACTAGTGCACCATCTTTTCAAGCGTGGGATTGTTGCCTACCAATTGAACCTTCGTCGTCTGTTTCTTCCATCACCATGATGTGTGTTTTGTGTAGGTGTTCTACGTCTCATTTCGTGAGTTGATCTTCAGTTGCTCGATATTCGAGAAGATCGATTCTTCTGGAGTTTCCCTTTCTTCTCGTTGCCATGTTGAATGGAGTTCTAAGAGCAAGACGTCGAAACAAAGATGATGATCGAATAAACGTTCTTATGAGGTGCAACCTGGATCGTGAAGATTGTGTTAGCTTCGTGTCCCCTCTTTCTTCTTACCTCACGTCTTGAATCTCAGGACGAGATTCTTGTTTAGTGGGGGTGAGTTGTCACAGCCCTAGAATTTATTTGTAATTAGTTACATGAGTGAGCATCATGCATCATGTTAAGTTTTCCAAGAAACTTGAATTGAGGAAAGTGGAAGCCTCAAAAATTTTAAAATAAAGGGCAAGAACCCTGAAAATGCATTCAGTCAAGCCAAAATGCCCTAAAAATAATTTTGGTAATTTTGGCAAGAGTTATATATCAAACCAAAATTCTGGAACATTTTTATGGAATATTTTGGGGCATTGAATTTAAATCACTGTGGTATTTGAATTTGAATATATATTCATATTATAAAGAATATATTTTCAAATGCTTTGTTATATTTTATGTACATTTGGAGAAGTTCTTTGAGTGACATAAAATATTCAGAGAAGTGTTTTGGCACTTGTTTGATTTTTGTTTGAATTCAAACAGTGGCAAAAGAAATAAAAGAAAACAAAAAAACAGTAAGTATAAAAAGAAGCACTAACTTACCTGGCGGCCCGGTACTGTGCGGCCCAGCCTAGCTGGCACGCCAGTCGTCCCCAACCTCTGCCAGAAGGCAGAGGCGAAGGTGGGCACGTCGCGCGCGTGAGGGCGCCATGCCACCTGCCTGCCTGCCCCTCCCCCTCGATGGTCTGGCCTCCCTGGACGACGCCACGCTGCCCCGCCGACTCTCTCTCTCGCTCTCTCTCGTCCCCTTTCACTCCCCTGGCTCTCTCCCTCTCACCGGCCGAGCGCGTCCGTCACCGCCATTCACTGCCTGCGTAGCCACCGCCGCTCCCGTGTCGCCCTGAGCATCCCAAGAGCTCCGCCTCATCCCCCTCTTCCTCCTCGACGAGCTGTGCAACGTCGGACGCCCCAAACCACCATCCTCGATGCCATCTTCGTCCTCTGCACCGACGGCCGCCGTCGCACGATTCGTCGTCGTCAGCGCCTCCCCGACCTTGTCGTTGTTTCTGCCAGACCCGCTGTGAGCCTCCGTGCAGAACCCCTCTCTTTCCCCTCGCATTTGCGAGCTCTAGGCCATAGCGCCGTCGCGCCGAACTCCGGCCACCGCTGACCTTGTCGCCGCCGTGGCTACGGCTATTAAAGATCGCAGCCGAGCACACCAATACGCTCAACACAGCTCCAGAAGCCCAAAGCCACCACCAGCTCCTCCCCAAGTGCTCTCTAGCGCCAACCCGCACAAACCTGTAGCTGGCCCATTGGATGCGCCCGAGCGAGTTTTTGGCCGCCCGAGCGAGTTTTCGGCCGCCCCACGACCCCCTGTCTGGCCCATTGGATGTGCCCGAGCGAGGGCACCCCCCTGGTGCCCTTGGCTTGACCCACTGCCGCCCGTAGCGCTGCTCCGGCGACCTTCCACCGTGACTTGAGGTCGCCGGCGTCTAACCCCGGTGGCTGGTGACGTGGCACTGTCATTAGCCACTGATGACCCCGCTAATTAACCCCCTCTCTCACTGACATATGGGCCCCACGCCTTAATTAACCCTGGGTTTATTTCCTGCTTAGATTAGTTTATAACCCAGCGGGACCCACTGTCGGGATCGGTTTTCCAGGATATTAATTTCCCAGTAAATGGCCCTTGTGCTCACCAGCCCCAGGATTACTGTTAGCTGATGAGACACAAACTTGATACAGAAATTCCAAGCAAAATACAAAATGTGCAGTACAAGACCATTCTGGCCTATGAGTACAACAAATGATTTCTAGTGGTTAATGGCGGAAGCGGTTTGCGGTTCTTCAGCGTCTATGGGACTCCATTTCCCACAGGAATAGCTGACCTGGATAACTCCTATCTTCGCGAGGCTGCTATCAACATTGCGTAGGTTCCGGGGCTGTCATCGCAGTGCTCCTCTCCAAGCAATAAATCTGGCCAAGACAATAGCCAGGGACAAGCCAGTGAGTACTTTGAATGTACTCGCAAACATTATGAACACAGGTATAATATAACAGATGATAATCATGCTCTGACATATTCCATGATCACTTAGTCAGTCACGAAATAAAATTCATGACGCACGCAGGCAGGTTATTCATATAAAACATGAATAAGCAATCAGAGAATAAAAATAAAATGCACCGATCGGGTGTCTGAAGCGACGCCTCGAAAGGATAATAATATGAAGCATGCCTCAGTCGGGCGTCTGAGCGACGTCACATAAAGGGCTTATAAAGAAAGTAAATAACAAACATGCCACAGTCGGGTGTCTGAGCGACGCCACATAAAGGGCTTATAAGGAAAATAAATAATCAGCATGCCACAGTCGGGCGTCTCAGCGACACCACATAAAGGGCTTATAAAGAAAATAAATAACAAACATGCCACAGTCGGGTGTCTGAGCGACGCCACATAAAGGGCTTATAAGGAAAATAAATAATCAACATGCCACAGTCGGGCGTCTCAGCGACACCACATAAAGGGCTTATAAAGAATAATCACAGTGAATATCCAGGAGGTAGAACCATCCCAGGGATACTCAATAATCCAAATAATACAAATGGTTAGTCCATAATAATAATAATCATAATCATCATATGTCACAAGTCATGATTAATGTTCTGGTTTAGCAGTTTTTCCTCCGAAGACCGACACTAAGACCGACACTTGACCCATCCCAAACTGTAATCCTTAACCGCGGACACGGCTATTCAAATAGATATAATCTCTGCCCCCCCCCCCCCCCCCCCCCCCCCCCCCCCCCCCCCCCCCCCCCCCCCCCCCCCCCCCCCCCCCCCCCCCCCCCCCCCCCCCCCCCCCCCCCCCCCCCCCCCCCCCCCCCCCCCCCCCCCCCCCCCCCCCCCCCCCCCCCCCCCCCCCCCCCCCCCCCCCCCCCCCCCCCCCCCCCCCCCCCCCCCCCCCCCCCCCCCCCCCCCCCCCCCCCCCCCCCCCCCCCCCCCCCCCCCCCCCCCCCCCCCCCCCCCCCCCCCCCCCCCCCCCCCCCCCCCCCCCCCCCCCCCCCCCCCCCCCCCCCCCCCCCCCCCCCCCCCCCCCCCCCCCCCCCCCCCCCCCCCCCCCCCCCCCCCCCCCCCCCCCCCCCCCCCCCCCCCCCCCCCCCCCCCCCCCCCCCCCCCCCCCCCCCCCCCCCCCCCCCCCCCCCCCCCCCCCCCCCCCCCCCCCCCCCCCCCCCCCCCCCCCCCCCCCCCCCCCCCCCCCCCCCCCCCCCCCCCCCCCCCCCCCCCCCCCCCCCCCCCCCCCCCCCCCCCCCCCCCCCCCCCCCCCCCCCCCCCCCCCCCCCCCCCCCCCCCCCCCCCCCCCCCCCCCCCCCCCCCCCCCCCCCCCCCCCCCCCCCCCCCCCCCCCCCCCCCCCCCCCCCCCCCCCCCCCCCCCCCCCCCCCCCCCCCCCCCCCCCCCCCCCCCCCCCCCCCCCCCCCCCCCCCCCCCCCCCCCCCCCCCCCCCCCCCCCCCCCCCCCCCCCCCCCCCCCCCCCCCCCCCCCCCCCCCCCCCCCCCCCCCCCCCCCCCCCCCCCCCCCCCCCCCCCCCCCCCCCCCCCCCCCCCCCCCCCCCCCCCCCCCCCCCCCCCCCCCCCCCCCCCCCCCCCCCCCCCCCCCCCCCCCCCCCCCCCCCCCCCCCCCCCCCCCCCCCCCCCCCCCCCCCCCCCCCCCCCCCCCCCCCCCCCCCCCCCCCCCCCCCCCCCCCCCCCCCCCCCCCCCCCCCCCCCCCCCCCCCCCCCCCCCCCCCCCCCCCCCCCCCCCCCCCCCCCCCCCCCCCCCCCCCCCCCCCCCCCCCCCCCCCCCCCCCCCCCCCCCCCCCCCCCCCCCCCCCCCCCCCCCCCCCCCCCCCCCCCCCCCCCCCCCCCCCCCCCCCCCCCCCCCCCCCCCCCCCCCCCCCCCCCCCCCCCCCCCCCCCCCCCCCCCCCCCCCCCCCCCCCCCCCCCCCCCCCCCCCCCCCCCCCCCCCCCCCCCCCCCCCCCCCCCCCCCCCCCCCCCCCCCCCCCCCCCCCCCCCCCCCCCCCCCCCCCCCCCCCCCCCCCCCCCCCCCCCCCCCCCCCCCCCCCCCCCCCCCCCCCCCCCCCCCCCCCCCCCCCCCCCCCCCCCCCCCCCCCCCCCCCCCCCCCCCCCCCCCCCCCCCCCCCCCCCCCCCCCCCCCCCCCCCCCCCCCCCCCCCCCCCCCCCCCCCCCCCCCCCCCCCCCCCCCCCCCCCCCCCCCCCCCCCCCCCCCCCCCCCCCCCCCCCCCCCCCCCCCCCCCCCCCCCCCCCCCCCCCCCCCCCCCCCCCCCCCCCCCCCCCCCCCCCCCCCCCCCCCCCCCCCCCCCCCCCCCCCCCCCCCCCCCCCCCCCCCCCCCCCCCCCCCCCCCCCCCCCCCCCCCCCCCCCCCCCCCCCCCCCCCCCCCCCCCCCCCCCCCCCCCCCCCCCCCCCCCCCCCCCCCCCCCCCCCCCCCCCCCCCCCCCCCCCCCCCCCCCCCCCCCCCCCCCCCCCCCCCCCCCCCCCCCCCCCCCCCCCCCCCCCCCCCCCCCCCCCCCCCCCCCCCCCCCCCCCCCCCCCCCCCCCCCCCCCCCCCCCCCCCCCCCCCCCCCCCCCCCCCCCCCCCCCCCCCCCCCCCCCCCCCCCCCCCCCCCCCCCCCCCCCCCCCCCCCCCCCCCCCCCCCCCCCCCCCCCCCCCCCCCCCCCCCCCCCCCCCCCCCCCCCCCCCCCCCCCCCCCCCCCCCCCCCCCCCCCCCCCCCCCCCCCCCCCCCCCCCCCCCCCCCCCCCCCCCCCCCCCCCCCCCCCCCCCCCCCCCCCCCCCCCCCCCCCCCCCCCCGGGTTAGTGAAGAGATCAATGGACATGGTTGTTAGGTCAGATGATCAAGTTCACAAAGTAAACTTAAAATCATGCCAAAACTGGCTATGCACTCAGGGTGTTTGACAGAATGCCAAGGTCATCTAGGCAATTCTTGGGGTGGCCAAATTCTCCAGATCAATGTCTCTTTAGATGATACAGAGGGTGGTGAGGTTAGTTTGCCAAAAGCTCAAAAGTGTTAGTGTAAGTTTTGCCAAACTTCAGTTCTGGGCAGGAGGAAAAAGGCATTGTTTTAGGAGCCAAAAATCTTCCAATGGGTCCACTCTCCTGGACTTAAGGGTTTGGTATGGTGTACTACAAGCAGGAGAAAGCTCATGGCCACTAGAGCAAAATTTATTAGGGATGCAGTTGAAAACACCCAACTGGGTCAGAATGAAAAAGAGGTTGATCCACTCAAAATTTTCAAAGAACATCAATGGGTTTTTGCATGAAGTTGAATAATATACTCCTATTAACATCCCATAATTTTGGTGGAAGCTAGAAAGAAATATTTAAAGGGGTTGTAGTGCAAAATTGCTCTCTGGACCCCCCCCCCCCCCCCCCCCCCCCCCCCCCCCCCCCCCCCCCCCCCCCCCCCCCCCCCCCCCCCCCCCCCCCCCCCCCCCCCCCCCCCCCCCCCCCCCCCCCCCCCCCCCCCCCCCCCCCCCCCCCCCCCCCTCCAAAACTAAAGGAAAAATCATTTTAGGGAATAAAGCTCAGAGAGAAATAATTGTGCAAATCAATTCCACTGATAATAGAAATGTTTTCTTGAGAGGTTAGACAAGTCCAATAATATTTTTGGAAAGTTTTTCACTTGAGGTAAAAACTCCATAATAAGGAAAAGGATGGCTCTGAAATCAAAAGAAAATCCAGAAAATTAAAAGTTTAAATTCCCCCCCCCCCCCCCCCCCCCCCCCCCCCCCCCCCCCCCCCCCCCCCCCCCCCCCCCCCCCCCCCCCCCCCCCCCCCCCCCCCCCCCCCCCCCCCCCCCCCCCCCCCCCCCCCCCCCCCCCCCCCCCCCCCCCCCCCCCCCCCCCCCCCCCCCCCCCCCCCCCCCCCCCCCCCCCCCCCCCCCCCCCCCCCCCCCCCCCCCCCCCCCCCCCCCCCCCCCCCCCCCCCCCCCCCCCCCCCCCCCCCCCCCCCCCCCCCCCCCCCCCCCCCCCCCCCCCCCCCCCCCCCCCCCCCCTCAATGTCAAGCCGAAGGTGGTGCGCGGCAACCAGGCGGAGTGCGGAGGCGCCATGGTGGGCAAGATGCCCAACGTCTTATGGCTCGAGGGCTCCTTTGTGGAGACCCTGAAGGGGTGGCAATCGGGGTGGTTTTACATCACCGAGCCGCGCGACCCTGAGTGGGTCGCACCCCCCGAGTTTCGATCCGGACCCCCTACGCGGCTCACCTCCTGGAAGGAGACGGGCCTGTCGTGGGGTAAAAAAGGAGAGCTGACCGGACTCCAAACATGCGTCCAAACCCTGGTGGCCCCCCCCCCCCCCCCCCCCCCCCCCCCCCCCCCCCCCCCCCCCCCCCCCCCCCCCCCCCCCCCCCCCCCCCCCCCCCCCCCGTTCAACCCGGCGCAGCACCGAACTCTGAGCAGGCTCTTCGACACGACGTACGAAGATGCCTGGAAGGTGCTTTTCAAGGGCGCCGAGGCTCCCGCATCCGCTACCGAGGATCGCGGATTCAGCCCCCCCCCCCCCCCCCCCCCCCCCGCTGTTTTTTCCTTTTACAGGGTATCAGTTTTTCATAGTTTGACTCCATGCGGGATCTAAGCTCCCTTACCTTTGACAGGATTGGCAGGTGACGTCCGGACAGATCAACTGTCCGGCTCCTTTGCCCGAAGGCCCCCCCCCCCCCCCCCCCCCCGCTGGTTCCGGCACCCTATGTGGTGCCGGAGAAGAAGGTCAAGAAGAAGGCCACGGGGACTCGAAAGAGTGCCCGACGCCCGGAGGTGTCGGATTCATCATCCGACGAATCCAAGACGCACTCCTCCGAAGAAGAAACCCCTCCCCCTCCAGCGGGGGAAGGGAAGAAAAGGAAGGCCGCCCCAACTGAGGAGGCCGACGGGTCCAAGAAGCGGAAAACCCTTCCTCCGGACTACTCCACCGACGCCGACAACGGCGGAGAGGAGTGGCCGCTCAGGGCCAAGCCCCTGGAAAATTCGTAAGTATCTGGATACCAGAGTAATTCATAGTATTCGTTTATTGCACAGCTTTCCCTTATGTCGAATATGTTTATGCATCCCACCCAAAGA
>JAAAWM010011231.1:0-68849 GCA_036873465.1 Thinopyrum obtusiflorum
GTGGCATGCTAGTAATGGCGCACCACTCCCACGGTGCGCCATTAGTAGTTTTGAAAAAATTAAAAAAAATTACTAATGGCGCACCGTGGATTTGGTGCGCCATCACTCCCACAGTGCGCCATTAGTAGTTTTGAAAAAATAAAAAAAAATTACTAATGGCGCACCGTGGATTTGGTGCGCCATTAGTATTTGCACACTAATGGCGCACCAACACATGGTGCGCCATTAGTATATAGTAATGGCACACCACATGTCTGGTGCGCCATTAGTGTCAATTCCATCTATAGCCCTTTTCCTAGTAGTGATGCCTCTCTTTGCTGGGCTTGTCACTGGCTCGGCTAGTGCCCTGACTAGCTATTTGTCTTCTGGTGCTCACAGGATGGTGGTTAAGGTAAAAAATATCTTTCCTTATCTTAATAAAGACCGACTTCAGCCTTTCGAATACAAGCTAGACACCATATGGAACATGCAACCACATATGACACCGCGAAGTTAAAGCAAGCACCTGGGATGGTGGTTCATTGCGAGCGAGGTCATC
This sequence comes from Thinopyrum obtusiflorum, assembly GCA_036873465.1. NCBI lineage: Eukaryota > Viridiplantae > Streptophyta > Magnoliopsida > Poales > Poaceae > Thinopyrum > Thinopyrum obtusiflorum. Next base: position 539 of record JAAAWM010011231.1, read on the forward strand.
AACTCCAGAGCTACGTTTACCGTCTCCATCTACTGACACTGCACCTATTATAAGGCTGAAACATGTCTGGCCTATCCACGTACGACGCTGGAGCGACTTCTCTCTTTTCTTTTTTGCTTCTCTCATAGCAGCAGAGTCTGAAATACCCTTGCATAAAAATACAATAGTGAGAGTATGGGTGAAGTGTGTGCAGAACTAGTGCACTGTAAAAGTAGCAGATACCAGGTGGCTGAAAAATAAATGACAAGAGACATTTGATAGCTCTACAACATTGCATGGCAAACAAAATTAGATTCTACTCCATATGATTTTGTAATATATGAGCACAGGAAATGCAGGTACTCCTCCAGCATAGCACCACATGTGGTCATATCGGGGGGGGGGGGGGGGGGGGGGGGGGGGGGGGGGGGGGGGGGGGGGGGGGGGGGGGGGGGGGGGGGGGGGGGGGGGGGGGGGGGGGGGGGGGGGGGGGGGGGGGGGGGGGGGGGGGGGGGGGGGGGGGGGGGGGGGGGGGGGGGGGGGGGGGGGGGGGGGGGGGGGGGGGGGGGGGGGGGGGGGGGGGGGGGGGGGGGGGGGGGGGGGGGGGGGGGGGGGGGGGGGGGGGGGGGGGGGGGGGGGGGGGGGGGGGGGGGGGGGGGGGGGGGGGGGGGGGGGGGGGGGGGGGGGGGGGGGGGGGGGGGGGGGGGGGGGGGGGGGGGGGGGGGGGGGGGGGGGGGGGGGGGGGGGGGGGGGGGGGGGGGGGGGGGGGGGGGGGGGGGGGGGGGGGGGGGGGGGGGGGGGGGGGGGGGGGGGGGGGGGGGGGGGGGGGGGGGGGGGGGGGGGGGGGGGGGGGGGGGGGGGGGGGGGGGGGGGGGGGGGGGGGGGGGGGGGGGGGGGGGGGGGGGGGGGGGGGGGGGGGGGGGGGGGGGGGGGGGGGGGGGGGGGGGGGGGGGGGGGGGGGGGGGGGGGGGGGGGGGGGGGGGGGGGGGGGGGGGGGGGGGGGGGGGGGGGGGGGGGGGGGGGGGGGGGGGGGGGGGGGGGGGGGGGGGGGGGGGGGGGGGGGGGGGGGGGGGGGGGGGGGGGGGGGGGGGGGGGGGGGGGGGGGGGGGGGGGGGGGGGGGGGGGGGGGGGGGGGGGGGGGGGGGGGGGGGGGGGGGGGGGGGGGGGGGGGGGGGGGGGGGGGGGGGGGGGGGGGGGGGGGGGGGGGGGGGGGGGGGGGGGGGGGGGGGGGGGGGGGGGGGGGGGGGGGGGGGGGGGGGGGGGGGGGGGGGGGGGGGGGGGGGGGGGGGGGGGGGGGGGGGGGGGGGGGGGGGGGGGGGGGGGGGGGGGGGGGGGGGGGGGGGGGGGGGGGGGGGGGGGGGGGGGGGGGGGGGGGGGGGGGGGGGGGGGGGGGGGGGGGGGGGGGGGGGGGGGGGGGGGGGGGGGGGGGGGGGGGGGGGGGGGGGGGGGGGGGGGGGGGGGGGGGGGGGGGGGGGGGGGGGGGGGGGGGGGGGGGGGGGGGGGGGGGGGGGGGGGGGGGGGGGGGGGGGGGGGGGGGGGGGGGGGGGGGGGGGGGGGGGGGGGGGGGGGGGGGGGGGGGGGGGGGGGGGGGGGGGGGGGGGGGGGGGGGGGGGGGGGGGGGGGGGGGGGGGGGGGGGGGGGGGGGGGGGGGGGGGGGGGGGGGGGGGGGGGGGGGGGGGGGGGGGGGGGGGGGTTTGAGCTTGATAGTTTTGCTCATAGTGCTTCACTTATATCTTTTGAGCGTAATAATTTTTGCTCTAGTGCTTCACTTAGATCTTTTAGAGCACGGTGGTGGATTTGTTTTAAAGAAACTATTGATCTCTCATGCTTCACTTAGATTATTTTGAGAGTTGTTAATAGCATGGTAATTTGCTTAAAGATAATATACTTGGTATTCAAGATATGTGAAACTTTCTTTTGAGTGCGTTGAATACTAAGATAAGTTTGATGCTTGATAATTGTTTTGAGATATGGAGGTGATAATATCAAAGCAATGCTAGTTGGGGTGATTATGAATTTAAAGAATGCTTGTGTTGAAGTTTGTGATTCCCGTAGCATGCACGTATGGTGAACCGCTTTGTGATGAAGTCGGAGCACAATTTTATTTATTGATTGTCTTCCTTATGAGTGGCAGTCGGGGACGAGCGATGGTCTTTTCCTACCAATCTATCCCCCTAGGAGTATGCGTTTAGTGCTTTGGTTTTTGATGACTTCTAAATTTTTGCAACAAGTGCATGAGTTCTTTTGATTAATGTTGAGTCCATGGATTATACGCACTCTCACCCTTCCACCATTGCTAGCCTCTCTAATACCGCGCACTTTTCGCCGGTATCATACACCCACCATATACCTTCCTCAAAACAGCCACCATACCTACGTATCATGGCATTTCCATAGCCATTCCGAGATATATTGCCATGCAACTTTCCACCATTCTGTTCATATTACATACATTACTTTTGTCATATTGCTTTTTGCATGACCATGTAGTTGACATTGTATTTGTGGCAAAGCCACCGTTCATAGTTCTTTCATACATGTCACTCTTGATTCATTGCATATCCCGGTACACCGCCAGAGGCATTCATATAGAGTCATATTTTGTTCAAAGTATCGAGTTGTAATTGTTGAGTTGTGGGGGGGGGGGGGGGGGGGGGGGGGGGGGGGGGGGGGGGGGGGGGGGGGGGGGGGGGGGGGGGGGGGGGGGGGGGGGGGGGGGGGGGGGGGGGGGGGGGGGGGGGGGGGGGGGGGGGGGGGGGGGGGGGGGGGGGGGGGGGGGGGGGGGGGGGGGGGGGGGGGGGGGGGGGGGGGGGGGGGGGGGGGGGGGGGGGGGGGGGGGGGGGGGGGGGGGGGGGGGGGGGGGGGGGGGGGGGGGGGGGGGGGGGGGGGGGGGGGGGGGGGGGGGGGGGGGGGGGGGGGGGGGGGGGGGGGGGGGGGGGGGGGGGGGGGGGGGGGGGGGGGGGGGGGGGGGGGGGGGGGGGGGGGGGGGGGGGGGGGGGGGGGGGGGGGGGGGGGGGGGGGGGGGGGGGGGGGGGGGGGGGGGGGGGGGGGGGGGGGGGGGGGGGGGGGGGGGGGGGGGGGGGGGGGGGGGGGGGGGGGGGGGGGGGGGGGGGGGGGGGGGGGGGGGGGGGGGGGGGGGGGGGGGGGGGGGGGGGGGGGGGGGGGGGGGGGGGGGGGGGGGGGGGGGGGGGGGGGGGGGGGGGGGGGGGGGGGGGGGGGGGGGGGGGGGGGGGGGGGGGGGGGGGGGGGGGGGGGGGGGGGGGGGGGGGGGGGGGGGGGGGGGGGGGGGGGGGGGGGGGGGGGGGGGGGGGGGGGGGGGGGGGGGGGGGGGGGGGGGGGGGGGGGGGGGGGGGGGGGGGGGGGGGGGGGGGGGGGGGGGGGGGGGGGGGGGGGGGGGGGGGGGGGGGGGGGGGGGGGGGGGGGGGGGGGGGGGGGGGGGGGGGGGGGGGGGGGGGGGGGGGGGGGGGGGGGGGGGGGGGGGGGGGGGGGGGGGGGGGGGGGGGGGGGGGGGGGGGGGGGGGGGGGGGGGGGGGGGGGGGGGGGGGGGGGGGGGGGGGGGGGGGGGGGGGGGGGGGGGGGGGGGGGGGGGGGGGGGGGGGGGGGGGGGGGGGGGGGGGGGGGGGGGGGGGGGGGGGGGGGGGGGGGGGGGGGGGGGGGGGGGGGGGGGGGGGGGGGGGGGGGGGGGGGGGGGGGGGGGGGGGGGGGGGGGGGGGGGGGGGGGGGGGGGGGGGGGGGGGGGGGGGGGGGGGGGGGGGGGGGGGGGGGGGGGGGGGGGGGGGGGGGGGGGGGGGGGGGGGGGGGGGGGGGGGGGGGGGGGGGGGGGGGGGGGGGGGGGGGGGGGGGGGGGGGGGGGGGGGGGGGGGGGGGGGGGGGGGGGGGGGGGGGGGGGGGGGGGGGGGGGGGGGGGGGGGGGGGGGGGGGGGGGGGGGGGGGGGGGGGGGGGGGGGGGGGGGGGGGGGGGGGGGGGGGGGGGGGGGGGGGGGGGGGGGGGGGGGGGGGGGGGGGGGGGGGGGGGGGGGGGGGGGGGGGGGGGGGGGGGGGGGGGGGGGGGGGGGGGGGGGGGGGGGGGGGGGGGGGGGGGGGGGGGGGGGGGGGGGGGGGGGGGGGGGGGGGGGGGGGGGGGGGGGGGGGGGGGGGGGGGGGGGGGGGGGGGGGGGGGGGGGGGGGGGGGGGGGGGGGGGGGGGGGGGGGGGGGGGGGGGGGGGGGGGGGGGGGGGGGGGGGGGGGGGGGGGGGGGGGGGGGGGGGGGGGGGGGGGGGGGGGGGGGGGGGGGGGGGGGGGGGGGGGGGGGGGGGGGGGGGGGGGGGGGGGGGGGGGGGGGGGGGGGGGGGGGGGGGGGGGGGGGGGGGGGGGGGGGGGGGGGGGGGGGGGGGGGGGGGGGGGGGGGGGGGGGGGGGGGGGGGGGGGGGGGGGGGGGGGGGGGGGGGGGGGGGGGGGGGGGGGGGGGGGGGGGGGGGGGGGGGGGGGGGGGGGGGGGGGGGGGGGGGGGGGGGGGGGGGGGGGGGGGGGGGGGGGGGGGGGGGGGGGGGGGGGGGGGGGGGGGGGGGGGGGGGGGGGGGGGGGGGGGGGGGGGGGGGGGGGGGGGGGGGGGGGGGGGGGGGGGGGGGGGGGGGGGGGGGGGGGGGGGGGGGGGGGGGGGGGGGGGGGGGGGGGGGGGGGGGGGGGGGGGGGGGGGGGGGGGGGGGGGGGGGGGGGGGGGGGGGGGGGGGGGGGGGGGGGGGGGGGGGGGGGGGGGGGGGGGGGGGGGGGGGGGGGGGGGGGGGGGGGGGGGGGGGGGGGGGGGGGGGGGGGGGGGGGGGGGGGGGGGGGGGGGGGGGGGGGGGGGGGGGGGGGGGGGGGGGGGGGGGGGGGGGGGGGGGGGGGGGGGGGGGGGGGGGGGGGGGGGGGGGGGGGGGGGGGGGGGGGGGGGGGGGGGGGGGGGGGGGGGGGGGGGGGGGGGGGGGGGGGGGGGGGGGGGGGGGGGGGGGGGGGGGGGGGGGGGGGGGGGGGGGGGGGGGGGGGGGGGGGGGGGGGGGGGGGGGGGGGGGGGGGGGGGGGGGGGGGGGGGGGGGGGGGGGGGGGGGGGGGGGGGGGGGGGGGGGGGGGGGGGGGGGGGGGGGGGGGGGGGGGGGGGGGGGGGGGGGGGGGGGGGGGGGGGGGGGGGGGGGGGGGGGGGGGGGGGGGGGGGGGGGGGGGGGGGGGGGGGGGGGGGGGGGGGGGGGGGGGGGGGGGGGGGGGGGGGGGGGGGGGGGGGGGGGGGGGGGGGGGGGGGGGGGGGGGGGGGGGGGGGGGGGGGGGGGGGGGGGGGGGGGGGGGGGGGGGGGGGGGGGGGGGGGGGGGGGGGGGGTCATGATCAAGTTGTTTAAAATTCATAATATCGTTCCTAAGAGTGATGATCTTGGCGGGAGGAAAATACTTAGAGATAAAAGCATCTTTGCACTTGTTCCAAGAATCAATACTATTTTTAGGCAAAGACGAAAACCAAATTTTAGCACGATCTCTAAGTGAAAACGGAAATAACTTCAATTTGACAATATTGTTATCTGTATCTTTCTTCTTTTGCATATCACACAAATCAACAAAATTGTTTAGATGAGTAGTGGCATCTTCACTAGGAAGGCCGGCGAATTGATCTTTCATAACAAGATTCAGCAAAGTGGTATTGATTTCACAAGACTCATCATTATTAAGAGGAGCAATCGGAGTACTAAGGAAATCATTATTATTGGTATTCGAGAAATCACACAATTTGGTATTATCTTGCGCCATGGCAACAAGTAGTCCAACACAAAAGCAACAAAAAGGCAAACGAAAAAAGGCAAAAGAGAAAGAGAGGAGGAGATTGGGAAAGAGAGGGCGAATAAAACGGCAAGGGTGAAGTGGGGAAGAGAAAAACGAGAGGCAAATAATGTAATGCGAGAGATAGGGATTGTGATGGGTACTTGGTATGGTTGACTTTTGCGCACACTCCCCGGCAACGGCGCCAGCAATTCTTCTTCCTACCTCTTGAGCACTGCGTTGGATTTCCCCGAAGAGGAGAGGATGATGCAGTAAAGTAGCTTAAATATTTCCCTCAGTTTTTGAGAACCAAGGTATCCAATCCAGTAGGAGATCACGCACGAGTCCCTCGTACCTACACAAAACGATAGCTACTCGCAACCAACGCGATTAGGGGTTGTCAATCCCTTCGGGGGGGGGGGGGGGGGGGGGGGGGAGGGTGAGATCTGATAGAGATGATAAATAATATTTTTGGTATTTTTGATATAGAGATGCAAAGTAAAAAGTAAAAGGCAAAGTAAAAACAAAACAAGTAATAAAATAATAGAGATTGATATGATGAGAATAGACCGGGCGGGCATAGGTTTCACTAGTGGCTTCTCTCAAGGGCATAAGTATTCTACGGTGGGTGAACAAATTACTGTTGAGCAATTGATAGAAAAGCGAATAATTATGAGGTTATCTAGGTATGATCATGCATATAGGCATCACGTCCGAGACAAGTAGATCAAAATGATTCTGCATCTACTACTATTACTCCACTCATCGACCGCTATCCAGCATGCATCTAGAGTATTAAGTTAAAAACAGAGTAACGCCTTAAGCAGGATGACATGATGTAGAGGGATAAATTCAGGCAATATGATAAAAACCCCATCTTGTTATCCTCGATGGAAACAGTACAATACATGCCTTGCAACCCTTTTTGTCACTGGGTAAGGACACCGCAAGATTGAACCCAAAGCTAAACACTTCTCCCATTGCAAGAACTACCAATTTAGTTGGCCAAACCAAACGGATAATTCCAAGAGACTTGCAAAGATAACTCAATCATACATAAAAGAATTCAGAGAAGAATCAAATATTATTCATAGATAAGCTGGATCATAAACTCACAATTCATCGGTCTCAACAAATACACCGCAAGAAAGAAGATTACTTCGAATAGATCTCCACAAGAGAGGGGGAGAACATTGTATTGAGATCCAAAAAGAGAGAAGAAGCCATCTAGCTACTAGCTATGGACCCGAAGGTCTGAAGTAAACTACTCACACTTCATCGGAGAGGCTATGGTGTTGATGTAGAAGCCCTCCGTGGTGGATGCCCTCTCCGGCGGAGCTCCGGAACAGGCCCCAAGATGGGATCTCGCGGATACAGAAGGTTGCGGCGGTGGAATTAGGTTTTTGGCTCCGTATCTGATCTGACGGGGGTACGTAGGTATATATAGGAGGAAGGAGTACGTCGGTGGAGCAACAGGGGGGCCACGAGGCAGGGGGGCGCGCCCAGGGGGCGCGCCCTCCACCCTCATGACCTCCTCGGTTGTTCCTTGGAGCAGGGTCCAAGTCTCCTGGATCACGTTCGGTGAGAAAATCACGTTCCCGAAGGTTTTATTCCGTTTGGACTCCGTTTGATATTCTATTTCTTCGAAATACTGAAATAGGCAAAAAAACAACAATTCTGGGCTGGGCCTCCGGTTAATAGGTTAGTCAATCAGAGTAGATAAAGGCATATCATTGGGATCAAGAGAAGTATTTTTATTAGCAAACATCTTCATAAGTTCATCCATCTTTTCACTCAAAACATTGATTTCTTCTATAGCATGCACCTTTTTACTAGAAGATCTTTCGGTATGCCATTGAGAATAATTAGCCATAATATTATCAAGCAATTTTGTAGGATCTCCTAATGTAATTTCCATAAATGTGCCTCTTGCGGCCGAATCTAAAAGATTTCTAGAAGAAAAATTTAATCCGGCATAAAATTTTTGTATGATCATCCATAAATTCAAACCATGAGTAGGGCAGGGGGGGGGGGGGGGGGGGGGGGGGGGGGGGGGGGGGGGGGGGGGGGGGGGGGGGGGGGGGGGGGGGGGGGGGGGGGGGGGGGGGGGGGGGGGGGGGGGGGGGGGGGGGGGGGGGGGGGGGGGGGGGGGGGGGGGGGGGGGGGGGGGGGGGGGGGGGGGGGGGGGGGGGGGGGGGGGGGGGGGGGGGGGGGGGGGGGGGGGGGGGGGGGGGGGGGGGGGGGGGGGGGGGGGGGGGGGGGGGGGGGGGGGGGGGGGGGGGGGGGGGGGGGGGGGGGGGGGGGGGGGGGGGGGGGGGGGGGGGGGGGGGGGGGGGGGGGGGGGGGGGGGGGGGGGGGGGGGGGGGGGGGGGGGGGGGGGGGGGGGGGGGGGGGGGGGGGGGGGGGGGGGGGGGGGGGGGGGGGGGGGGGGGGGGGGGGGGGGGGGGGGGGGGGGGGGGGGGGGGGGGGGGGGGGGGGGGGGGGGGGGGGGGGGGGGGGGGGGGGGGGGGGGGGGGGGGGGGGGGGGGGGGGGGGGGGGGGGGGGGGGGGGGGGGGGGGGGGGGGGGGGGGGGGGGGGGGGGGGGGGGGGGGGGGGGGGGGGGGGGGGGGGGGGGGGGGGGGGGGGGGGGGGGGGGGGGGGGGGGGGGGGGGGGGGGGGGGGGGGGGGGGGGGGGGGGGGGGGGGGGGGGGGGGGGGGGGGGGGGGGGGGGGGGGGGGGGGGGGGGGGGGGGGGGGGGGGGGGGGGGGGGGGGGGGGGGGGGGGGGGGGGGGGGGGGGGGGGGGGGGGGGGGGGGGGGGGGGGGGGGGGGGGGGGGGGGGGGGGGGGGGGGGGGGGGGGGGGGGGGGGGGGGGGGGGGGGGGGGGGGGGGGGGGGGGGGGGGGGGGGGGGGGGGGGGGGGGGGGGGGGGGGGGGGGGGGGGGGGGGGGGGGGGGGGGGGGGGGGGGGGGGGGGGGGGGGGGGGGGGGGGGGGGGGGGGGGGGGGGGGGGGGGGGGGGGGGGGGGGGGGGGGGGGGGGGGGGGGGGGGGGGGGGGGGGGGGGGGGGGGGGGGGGGGGGGGGGGGGGGGGGGGGGGGGGGGGGGGGGGGGGGGGGGGGGGGGGGGGGGGGGGGGGGGGGGGGGGGGGGGGGGGGGGGGGGGGGGGGGGGGGGGGGGGGGGGGGGGGGGGGGGGGGGGGGGGGGGGGGGGGGGGGGGGGGGGGGGGGGGGGGGGGGGGGGGGGGGGGGGGGGGGGGGGGGGGGGGGGGGGGGGGGGGGGGGGGGGGGGGGGGGGGGGGGGGGGGGGGGGGGGGGGGGGGGGGGGGGGGGGGGGGGGGGGGGGGGGGGGGGGGGGGGGGGGGGGGGGGGGGGGGGGGGGGGGGGGGGGGGGGGGGGGGGGGGGGGGGGGGGGGGGGGGGGGGGGGGGGGGGGGGGGGGGGGGGGGGGGGGGGGGGGGGGGGGGGGGGGGGGGGGGGGGGGGGGGGGGGGGGGGGGGGGGGGGGGGGGGGGGGGGGGGGGGGGGGGGGGGGGGGGGGGGGGGGGGGGGGGGGGGGGGGGGGGGGGGGGGGGGGGGGGGGGGGGGGGGGGGGGGGGGGGGGGGGGGGGGGGGGGGGGGGGGGGGGGGGGGGGGGGGGGGGGGGGGGGGGGGGGGGGGGGGGGGGGGGGGGGGGGGGGGGGGGGGGGGGGGGGGGGGGGGGGGGGGGGGGGGGGGGGGGGGGGGGGGGGGGGGGGGGGGGGGGGGGGGGGGGGGGGGGGGGGGGGGGGGGGGGGGGGGGGGGGGGGGGGGGGGGGGGGGGGGGGGGGGGGGGGGGGGGGGGGGGGGGGGGGGGGGGGGGGGGGGGGGGGGGGGGGGGGGGGGGGGGGGGGGGGGGGGGGGGGGGGGGGGGGGGGGGGGGGGGGGGGGGGGGGGGGGGGGGGGGGGGGGGGGGGGGGGGGGGGGGGGGGGGGGGGGGGGGGGGGGGGGGGGGGGGGGGGGGGGGGGGGGGGGGGGGGGGGGGGGGGGGGGGGGGGGGGGGGGGGGGGGGGGGGGGGGGGGGGGGGGGGGGGGGGGGGGGGGGGGGGGGGGGGGGGGGGGGGGGGGGGGGGGGGGGGGGGGGGGGGGGGGGGGGGGGGGGGGGGGGGGGGGGGGGGGGGGGGGGGGGGGGGGGGGGGGGGGGGGGGGGGGGGGGGGGGGGGGGGGGGGGGGGGGGGGGGGGGGGGGGGGGGGGGGGGGGGGGGGGGGGGGGGGGGGGGGGGGGGGGGGGGGGGGGGGGGGGGGGGGGGGGGGGGGGGGGGGGGGGGGGGGGGGGGGGGGGGGGGGGGGGGGGGGGGGGGGGGGGGGGGGGGGGGGGGGGGGGGGGGGGGGGGGGGGGGGGGGGGGGGGGGGGGGGGGGGGGGGGGGGGGGGGGGGGGGGGGGGGGGGGGGGGGGGGGGGGGGGGGGGGGGGGGGGGGGGGGGGGGGGGGGGGGGGGGGGGGGGGGGGGGGGGGGGGGGGGGGGGGGGGGGGGGGGGGGGGGGGGGGGGGGGGGGGGGGGGGGGGGGGGGGGGGGGGGGGGGGGGGGGGGGGGGGGGGGGGGGGGGGGGGGGGGGGGGGGGGGGGGGGGGGGGGGGGGGGGGGGGGGGGGGGGGGGGGGGGGGGGGGGGGGGGGGGGGGGGGGGGGGGGGGGGGGGGGGGGGGGGGGGGGGGGGGGGGGGGGGGGGGGGGGGGGGGGGGGGGGGGGGGGGGGGGGGGGGGGGGGGGGGGGGGGGGGGGGGGGGGGGGGGGGGGGGGGGGGGGGGGGGGGGGGGGGGGGGGGGGGGGGGGGGGGGGGGGGGGGGGGGGGGGGGGGGGGGGGGGGGGGGGGGGGGGGGGGGGGGGGGGGGGGGGGGGGGGGGGGGGGGGGGGGGGGGGGGGGGGGGGGGGGGGGGGGGGGGGGGGGGGGGGGGGGGGGGGGGGGGGGGGGGGGGGGGGGGGGGGGGGGGGGGGGGGGGGGGGGGGGGGGGGGGGGGGGGGGGGGGGGGGGGGGGGGGGGGGGGGGGGGGGGGGGGGGGGGGGGGGGGGGGGGGGGGGGGGGGGGGGGGGGGGGGGGGGGGGGGGGGGGGGGGGGGGGGGGGGGGGGGGGGGGGGGGGGGGGGGGGGGGGGGGGGGGGGGGGGGGGGGGGGGGGGGGGGGGGGGGGGGGGGGGGGGGGGGGGGGGGGGGGGGGGGGGGGGGGGGGGGGGGGGGGGGGGGGGGGGGGGGGGGGGGGGGGGGGGGGGGGGGGGGGGGGGGGGGGGGGGGGGGGGGGGGGGGGGGGGGGGGGGGGGGGGGGGGGGGGGGGGGGGGGGGGGGGGGGGGGGGGGGGGGGGGGGGGGGGGGGGGGGGGGGGGGGGGGGGGGGGGGGGGGGGGGGGGGGGGGGGGGGGGGGGGGGGGGGGGGGGGGGGGGGGGGGGGGGGGGGGGGGGGGGGGGGGGGGGGGGGGGGGGGGGGGGGGGGGGGGGGGGGGGGGGGGGGGGGGGGGGGGGGGGGGGGGGGGGGGGGGGGGGGGGGGGGGGGGGGGGGGGGGGGGGGGGGGGGGGGGGGGGGGGGGGGGGGGGGGGGGGGGGGGGGGGGGGGGGGGGGGGGGGGGGGGGGGGGGGGGGGGGGGGGGGGGGGGGGGGGGGGGGGGGGGGGGGGGGGGGGGGGGGGGGGGGGGGGGGGGGGGGGGGGGGGGGGGGGGGGGGGGGGGGGGGGGGGGGGGGGGGGGGGGGGGGGGGGGGGGGGGGGGGGGGGGGGGGGGGGGGGGGGGGGGGGGGGGGGGGGGGGGGGGGGGGGGGGGGGGGGGGGGGGGGGGGGGGGGGGGGGGGGGGGGGGGGGGGGGGGGGGGGGGGGGGGGGGGGGGGGGGGGGGGGGGGGGGGGGGGGGGGGGGGGGGGGGGGGGGGGGGGGGGGGGGGGGGGGGGGGGGGGGGGGGGGGGGGGGGGGGGGGGGGGGGGGGGGGGGGGGGGGGGGGGGGGGGGGGGGGGGGGGGGGGGGGGGGGGGGGGGGGGGGGGGGGGGGGGGGGGGGGGGGGGGGGGGGGGGGGGGGGGGGGGGGGGGGGGGGGGGGGGGGGGGGGGGGGGGGGGGGGGGGGGGGGGGGGGGGGGGGGGGGGGGGGGGGGGGGGGGGGGGGGGGGGGGGGGGGGGGGGGGGGGGGGGGGGGGGGGGGGGGGGGGGGGGGGGGGGGGGGGGGGGGGGGGGGGGGGGGGGGGGGGGGGGGGGGGGGGGGGGGGGGGGGGGGGGGGGGGGGGGGGGGGGGGGGGGGGGGGGGGGGGGGGGGGGGGGGGGGGGGGGGGGGGGGGGGGGGGGGGGGGGGGGGGGGGGGGGGGGGGGGGGGGGGGGGGGGGGGGGGGGGGGGGGGGGGGGGGGGGGGGGGGGGGGGGGGGGGGGGGGGGGGGGGGGGGGGGGGGGGGGGGGGGGGGGGGGGGGGGGGGGGGGGGGGGGGGGGGGGGGGGGGGGGGGGGGGGGGGGGGGGGGGGGGGGGGGGGGGGGGGGGGGGGGGGGGGGGGGGGGGGGGGGGGGGGGGGGGGGGGGGGGGGGGGGGGGGGGGGGGGGGGGGGGGGGGGGGGGGGGGGGGGGGGGGGGGGGGGGGGGGGGGGGGGGGGGGGGGGGGGGGGGGGGGGGGGGGGGGGGGGGGGGGGGGGGGGGGGGGGGGGGGGGGGGGGGGGGGGGGGGGGGGGGGGGGGGGGGGGGGGGGGGGGGGGGGGGGGGGGGGGGGGGGGGGGGGGGGGGGGGGGGGGGGGGGGGGGGGGGGGGGGGGGGGGGGGGGGGGGGGGGGGGGGGGGGGGGGGGGGGGGGGGGGGGGGGGGGGGGGGGGGGGGGGGGGGGGGGGGGGGGGGGGGGGGGGGGGGGGGGGGGGGGGGGGGGGGGGGGGGGGGGGGGGGGGGGGGGGGGGGGGGGGGGGGGGGGGGGGGGGGGGGGGGGGGGGGGGGGGGGGGGGGGGGGGGGGGGGGGGGGGGGGGGGGGGGGGGGGGGGGGGGGGGGGGGGGGGGGGGGGGGGGGGGGGGGGGGGGGGGGGGGGGGGGGGGGGGGGGGGGGGGGGGGGGGGGGGGGGGGGGGGGGGGGGGGGGGGGGGGGGGGGGGGGGGGGGGGGGGGGGGGGGGGGGGGGGGGGGGGGGGGGGGGGGGGGGGGGGGGGGGGGGGGGGGGGGGGGGGGGGGGGGGGGGGGGGGGGGGGGGGGGGGGGGGGGGGGGGGGGGGGGGGGGGGGGGGGGGGGGGGGGGGGGGGGGGGGGGGGGGGGGGGGGGGGGGGGGGGGGGGGGGGGGGGGGGGGGGGGGGGGGGGGGGGGGGGGGGGGGGGGGGGGGGGGGGGGGGGGGGGGGGGGGGGGGGGGGGGGGGGGGGGGGGGGGGGGGGGGGGGGGGGGGGGGGGGGGGGGGGGGGGGGGGGGGGGGGGGGGGGGGGGGGGGGGGGGGGGGGGGGGGGGGGGGGGGGGGGGGGGGGGGGGGGGGGGGGGGGGGGGGGGGGGGGGGGGGGGGGGGGGGGGGGGGGGGGGGGGGGGGGGGGGGGGGGGGGGGGGGGGGGGGGGGGGGGGGGGGGGGGGGGGGGGGGGGGGGGGGGGGGGGGGGGGGGGGGGGGGGGGGGGGGGGGGGGGGGGGGGGGGGGGGGGGGGGGGGGGGGGGGGGGGGGGGGGGGGGGGGGGGGGGGGGGGGGGGGGGGGGGGGGGGGGGGGGGGGGGGGGGGGGGGGGGGGGGGGGGGGGGGGGGGGGGGGGGGGGGGGGGGGGGGGGGGGGGGGGGGGGGGGGGGGGGGGGGGGGGGGGGGGGGGGGGGGGGGGGGGGGGGGGGGGGGGGGGGGGGGGGGGGGGGGGGGGGGGGGGGGGGGGGGGGGGGGGGGGGGGGGGGGGGGGGGGGGGGGGGGGGGGGGGGGGGGGGGGGGGGGGGGGGGGGGGGGGGGGGGGGGGGGGGGGGGGGGGGGGGGGGGGGGGGGGGGGGGGGGGGGGGGGGGGGGGGGGGGGGGGGGGGGGGGGGGGGGGGGGGGGGGGGGGGGGGGGGGGGGGGGGGGGGGGGGGGGGGGGGGGGGGGGGGGGGGGGGGGGGGGGGGGGGGGGGGGGGGGGGGGGGGGGGGGGGGGGGGGGGGGGGGGGGGGGGGGGGGGGGGGGGGGGGGGGGGGGGGGGGGGGGGGGGGGGGGGGGGGGGGGGGGGGGGGGGGGGGGGGGGGGGGGGGGGGGGGGGGGGGGGGGGGGGGGGGGGGGGGGGGGGGGGGGGGGGGGGGGGGGGGGGGGGGGGGGGGGGGGGGGGGGGGGGGGGGGGGGGGGGGGGGGGGGGGGGGGGGGGGGGGGGGGGGGGGGGGGGGGGGGGGGGGGGGGGGGGGGGGGGGGGGGGGGGGGGGGGGGGGGGGGGGGGGGGGGGGGGGGGGGGGGGGGGGGGGGGGGGGGGGGGGGGGGGGGGGGGGGGGGGGGGGGGGGGGGGGGGGGGGGGGGGGGGGGGGGGGGGGGGGGGGGGGGGGGGGGGGGGGGGGGGGGGGGGGGGGGGGGGGGGGGGGGGGGGGGGGGGGGGGGGGGGGGGGGGGGGGGGGGGGGGGGGGGGGGGGGGGGGGGGGGGGGGGGGGGGGGGGGGGGGGGGGGGGGGGGGGGGGGGGGGGGGGGGGGGGGGGGGGGGGGGGGGGGGGGGGGGGGGGGGGGGGGGGGGGGGGGGGGGGGGGGGGGGGGGGGGGGGGGGGGGGGGGGGGGGGGGGGGGGGGGGGGGGGGGGGGGGGGGGGGGGGGGGGGGGGGGGGGGGGGGGGGGGGGGGGGGGGGGGGGGGGGGGGGGGGGGGGGGGGGGGGGGGGGGGGGGGGGGGGGGGGGGGGGGGGGGGGGGGGGGGGGGGGGGGGGGGGGGGGGGGGGGGGGGGGGGGGGGGGGGGGGGGGGGGGGGGGGGGGGGGGGGGGGGGGGGGGGGGGGGGGGGGGGGGGGGGGGGGGGGGGGGGGGGGGGGGGGGGGGGGGGGGGGGGGGGGGGGGGGGGGGGGGGGGGGGGGGGGGGGGGGGGGGGGGGGGGGGGGGGGGGGGGGGGGGGGGGGGGGGGGGGGGGGGGGGGGGGGGGGGGGGGGGGGGGGGGGGGGGGGGGGGGGGGGGGGGGGGGGGGGGGGGGGGGGGGGGGGGGGGGGGGGGGGGGGGGGGGGGGGGGGGGGGGGGGGGGGGGGGGGGGGGGGGGGGGGGGGGGGGGGGGGGGGGGGGGGGGGGGGGGGGGGGGGGGGGGGGGGGGGGGGGGGGGGGGGGGGGGGGGGGGGGGGGGGGGGGGGGGGGGGGGGGGGGGGGGGGGGGGGGGGGGGGGGGGGGGGGGGGGGGGGGGGGGGGGGGGGGGGGGGGGGGGGGGGGGGGGGGGGGGGGGGGGGGGGGGGGGGGGGGGGGGGGGGGGGGGGGGGGGGGGGGGGGGGGGGGGGGGGGGGGGGGGGGGGGGGGGGGGGGGGGGGGGGGGGGGGGGGGGGGGGGGGGGGGGGGGGGGGGGGGGGGGGGGGGGGGGGGGGGGGGGGGGGGGGGGGGGGGGGGGGGGGGGGGGGGGGGGGGGGGGGGGGGGGGGGGGGGGGGGGGGGGGGGGGGGGGGGGGGGGGGGGGGGGGGGGGGGGGGGGGGGGGGGGGGGGGGGGGGGGGGGGGGGGGGGGGGGGGGGGGGGGGGGGGGGGGGGGGGGGGGGGGGGGGGGGGGGGGGGGGGGGGGGGGGGGGGGGGGGGGGGGGGGGGGGGGGGGGGGGGGGGGGGGGGGGGGGGGGGGGGGGGGGGGGGGGGGGGGGGGGGGGGGGGGGGGGGGGGGGGGGGGGGGGGGGGGGGGGGGGGGGGGGGGGGGGGGGGGGGGGGGGGGGGGGGGGGGGGGGGGGGGGGGGGGGGGGGGGGGGGGGGGGGGGGGGGGGGGGGGGGGGGGGGGGGGGGGGGGGGGGGGGGGGGGGGGGGGGGGGGGGGGGGGGGGGGGGGGGGGGGGGGGGGGGGGGGGGGGGGGGGGGGGGGGGGGGGGGGGGGGGGGGGGGGGGGGGGGGGGGGGGGGGGGGGGGGGGGGGGGGGGGGGGGGGGGGGGGGGGGGGGGGGGGGGGGGGGGGGGGGGGGGGGGGGGGGGGGGGGGGGGGGGGGGGGGGGGGGGGGGGGGGGGGGGGGGGGGGGGGGGGGGGGGGGGGGGGGGGGGGGGGGGGGGGGGGGGGGGGGGGGGGGGGGGGGGGGGGGGGGGGGGGGGGGGGGGGGGGGGGGGGGGGGGGGGGGGGGGGGGGGGGGGGGGGGGGGGGGGGGGGGGGGGGGGGGGGGGGGGGGGGGGGGGGGGGGGGGGGGGGGGGGGGGGGGGGGGGGGGGGGGGGGGGGGGGGGGGGGGGGGGGGGGGGGGGGGGGGGGGGGGGGGGGGGGGGGGGGGGGGGGGGGGGGGGGGGGGGGGGGGGGGGGGGGGGGGGGGGGGGGGGGGGGGGGGGGGGGGGGGGGGGGGGGGGGGGGGGGGGGGGGGGGGGGGGGGGGGGGGGGGGGGGGGGGGGGGGGGGGGGGGGGGGGGGGGGGGGGGGGGGGGGGGGGGGGGGGGGGGGGGGGGGGGGGGGGGGGGGGGGGGGGGGGGGGGGGGGGGGGGGGGGGGGGGGGGGGGGGGGGGGGGGGGGGGGGGGGGGGGGGGGGGGGGGGGGGGGGGGGGGGGGGGGGGGGGGGGGGGGGGGGGGGGGGGGGGGGGGGGGGGGGGGGGGGGGGGGGGGGGGGGGGGGGGGGGGGGGGGGGGGGGGGGGGGGGGGGGGGGGGGGGGGGGGGGGGGGGGGGGGGGGGGGGGGGGGGGGGGGGGGGGGGGGGGGGGGGGGGGGGGGGGGGGGGGGGGGGGGGGGGGGGGGGGGGGGGGGGGGGGGGGGGGGGGGGGGGGGGGGGGGGGGGGGGGGGGGGGGGGGGGGGGGGGGGGGGGGGGGGGGGGGGGGGGGGGGGGGGGGGGGGGGGGGGGGGGGGGGGGGGGGGGGGGGGGGGGGGGGGGGGGGGGGGGGGGGGGGGGGGGGGGGGGGGGGGGGGGGGGGGGGGGGGGGGGGGGGGGGGGGGGGGGGGGGGGGGGGGGGGGGGGGGGGGGGGGGGGGGGGGGGGGGGGGGGGGGGGGGGGGGGGGGGGGGGGGGGGGGGGGGGGGGGGGGGGGGGGGGGGGGGGGGGGGGGGGGGGGGGGGGGGGGGGGGGGGGGGGGGGGGGGGGGGGGGGGGGGGGGGGGGGGGGGGGGGGGGGGGGGGGGGGGGGGGGGGGGGGGGGGGGGGGGGGGGGGGGGGGGGGGGGGGGGGGGGGGGGGGGGGGGGGGGGGGGGGGGGGGGGGGGGGGGGGGGGGGGGGGGGGGGGGGGGGGGGGGGGGGGGGGGGGGGGGGGGGGGGGGGGGGGGGGGGGGGGGGGGGGGGGGGGGGGGGGGGGGGGGGGGGGGGGGGGGGGGGGGGGGGGGGGGGGGGGGGGGGGGGGGGGGGGGGGGGGGGGGGGGGGGGGGGGGGGGGGGGGGGGGGGGGGGGGGGGGGGGGGGGGGGGGGGGGGGGGGGGGGGGGGGGGGGCCGCTTTATTGATTTTGAATTGTCAAGTAAAACCGACAAGAAAAAGCAATAAATTCACTCTTCAGAACTCATTTGTGCATGATACTGACAATCACTACTTTGATGTACGGCAAACACATGATTCCAGGATGGAATAATATGAAAAACAGGACGGCATGGCATATTCACAACTGTTTGTGTAAACTAAGCAGAAACCATTTCACCAAATAAGAAGCAATGCAAGCTAGACACCACGTGAAAGATGCAACCAATATGACTCTGCCAAGTTAAAAGTGTCCCATCATAAATGGCATTTCAACAAATTAGAAGCAGCGCATGCTATAAATCATATCAAAGATGCAACTAATATCACACTGCATATATTGAAGGTGTCTCGTCATATTGATTTATGCGGGATACAAAAAAACAATAGTTTTATGTGAGGACATGCTTAATAGACAGATGTACTATGTACTAAATACAGGAAGGCATGTCACATTAACAGGTATAATGTATAAGCAAAGCCGAATAGCACATGTAGTTTAACCAGATTGGAAGAATTACAATCTAGACACCATATGCAACATGCAACCACATATCACGCTGCCAAGTTAGAGCAAGCACCTACGATGCTAGTGTAGGGGAAATGCGGTAATCAACTACAGAGCTACGTTCACTATCTGCATCTAGCCTTGCTGTTTCTTGAGAATCATGTCGGGAGGCTGACGCTGCATTCTTTAAATGAGGAGTATTCCGCTTGCCTGACTGCCTCATCATAAGTGATTGATGAGGGATACACAAGAACATTAGTTTGATGTAAGAACATGGTTAATACACAGATGTACTAGTATGTAGCAAAAACAAAAAGGCATGTCATATTCAAAGTTATAATGTGTAAGCTAAGCAGATGCAATTTAACCAAATTGGAAGCAATACAAGCTAGAGATCCGGCTGGAGTGGTGAGCATGATCATCTAGGACCTGAGAGCCTGGTGGGAGGCGGGCTGCTTCACCACCATCGCGGCTTTTTAGTTGGCTTCCAGGTGATGCCTCTCTTTGCTGGGCTTGTCACTGGCTCGACCAGTGCCCTGACTAGCTATTTGTCTTCTGTGCTCACGGGATGGTGGTTCATGTAAAAAATTTCTTTCCTTATCTTAATAAAGACCGACTTCGTCCTTTCGAATACAAGCTAGACACCATATGGAACATGCAACCACATATAACACCATGAAGTTAAAGCAAGCACCTGGGATGGTGGTTCATGGCGAGCGAGATCATCAAGGGGGGGGGGGGGGGGGGGGGGGGGGGGGGGGGGGGGGGGGGGGGGGGGGGGGGGGGGGGGGGGGGGGGGGGGGGGGGGGGGGGGGGGGGGGGGGGGGGGGGGGGGGGGGGGGGGGGGGGGGGGGGGGGGGGGGGGGGGGGGGGGGGGGGGGGGGGGGGGGGGGGGGGGGGGGGGGGGGGGGGGGGGGGGGGGGGGGGGGGGGGGGGGGGGGGGGGGGGGGGGGGGGGGGGGGGGGGGGGGGGGGGGGGGGGGGGGGGGGGGGGGGGGGGGGGGGGGGGGGGGGGGGGGGGGGGGGGGGGGGGGGGGGGGGGGGGGGGGGGGGGGGGGGGGGGGGGGGGGGGGGGGGGGGGGGGGGGGGGGGGGGGGGGGGGGGGGGGGGGGGGGGGGGGGGGGGGGGGGGGGGGGGGGGGGGGGGGGGGGGGGGGGGGGGGGGGGGGGGGGGGGGGGGGGGGGGGGGGGGGGGGGGGGGGGGGGGGGGGGGGGGGGGGGGGGGGGGGGGGGGGGGGGGGGGGGGGGGGGGGGGGGGGGGGGGGGGGGGGGGGGGGGGGGGGGGGGGGGGGGGGGGGGGGGGGGGGGGGGGGGGGGGGGGGGGGGGGGGGGGGGGGGGGGGGGGGGGGGGGGGGGGGGGGGGGGGGGGGGGGGGGGGGGGGGGGGGGGGGGGGGGGGGGGGGGGGGGGGGGGGGGGGGGGGGGGGGGGGGGGGGGGGGGGGGGGGGGGGGGGGGGGGGGGGGGGGGGGGGGGGGGGGGGGGGGGGGGGGGGGGGGGGGGGGGGGGGGGGGGGGGGGGGGGGGGGGGGGGGGGGGGGGGGGGGGGGGGGGGGGGGGGGGGGGGGGGGGGGGGGGGGGGGGGGGGGGGGGGGGGGGGGGGGGGGGGGGGGGGGGGGGGGGGGGGGGGGGGGGGGGGGGGGGGGGGGGGGGGGGGGGGGGGGGGGGGGGGGGGGGGGGGGGGGGGGGGGGGGGGGGGGGGGGGGGGGGGGGGGGGGGGGGGGGGGGGGGGGGGGGGGGGGGGGGGGGGGGGGGGGGGGGGGGGGGGGGGGGGGGGGGGGGGGGGGGGGGGGGGGGGGGGGGGGGGGGGGGGGGGGGGGGGGGGGGGGGGGGGGGGGGGGGGGGGGGGGGGGGGGGGGGGGGGGGGGGGGGGGGGGGGGGGGGGGGGGGGGGGGGGGGGGGGGGGGGGGGGGGGGGGGGGGGGGGGGGGGGGGGGGGGGGGGGGGGGGGGGGGGGGGGGGGGGGGGGGGGGGGGGGGGGGGGGGGGGGGGGGGGGGGGGGGGGGGGGGGGGGGGGGGGGGGGGGGGGGGGGGGGGGGGGGGGGGGGGGGGGGGGGGGGGGGGGGGGGGGGGGGGGGGGGGGGGGGGGGGGGGGGGGGGGGGGGGGGGGGGGGGGGGGGGGGGGGGGGGGGGGGGGGGGGGGGGGGGGGGGGGGGGGGGGGGGGGGGGGGGGGGGGGGGGGGGGGGGGGGGGGGGGGGGGGGGGGGGGGGGCGTGCGCCAGTAGCTCGAGGCCCCACACGCCCCTAAGATAAACACCGAGGCGCTGCTTCCCCGGCGTAATAGGCGGACTAGCACCTGTTATGCCGGGGAATGCTTCCGTTAATTGGGAATCAACTGACCAGGAATTGAAATTCAGGGGGCGACGAACCTCTAGCTAAGGTGAAATAGTATATGAGGAGAAACCTTGTGCATCGCGAGTTTCTAGGAACATCTAGTATCAAGAAGAAGCGGTCAACTAGTGTCTTCTGTGGGATGAATACCGTGCAAGCAGACACGTAAGATTTGCACGAATAAGGGAAGAGGAGTACCCTTATCGGTTGCCAGTGTGGTCTCCTCCATATGTCGCGGCGATCTTCTTTTTTCTCCCGGGGGAATCGATGTTTTGGAGAACCGTCGATCCTTGGACAAACCCATGGCCAAATTGTTGACTGTGTTGCCATGGCCGTATATCGACAGAGGGGAAGCAGATCCGAGGCGGTGAAGGACGGCGTAGCAGGAACAGCTTCGGTGCGGTGGAGGGTGGCGAAGTTGGAGTGGCAGCGGTGAGGCGCAGGACGGCGTGGTTGAACTGGCTCGGGTATGAACGGCTCGGCCTCGGCTTCAACTACTAGCCGTGGAGGGCGTTGCGGTTGAGGTTGCGGTGGACGACGATGTCGGGGTATCGGCTCCGGCGTGATGGAGGAGGGCGGCGGTTGATGGGTGGGATGGGGTGGCGGACGGAGGACGCCGGGGTTTCGCGGCTGGTGGAGAGGTAGTTTTTGAGCCCACGGAGTACGAATGGGGAATTGGACGGGTGGGCTGGGGGGGAGGGGGAGAACCATGTTTCGGTCTGGGACGCGCTTGTTTTTGGCTTTTTTTGAACAGAAGATGGGACGCGTTTGTTTGAAAGTTGGGGAAAGTACAAACTTTGGCACCCTCTTCAATTTCGGACCTACTGCGGGTCGGGGGTAGGATGGTAATCCCAGGAGTCCCAAATAGTGGGCGGGAGCGATTTCGGCCGCGTGCATGTGTGCTTTGGCGGCCATTGTGCATGAATGTTTTTCGGAGGTGGTTGCGTGGCGTCTAGATGAAGCTACAAACCTACCCTGGTTTAGACCTGTGGACGTCGGGCCGGTAGGTTTCACGGGTCAGAGTTATTAGAAAAGTAATTTCCTTGTACTACCAAACATTGGTCTCACGCGGTTTCGGGCGAGTAGAGGCTCTTTTGGCACTTCGTTCGAAATTTTGAAAGACAAGCATTCACGTTTAGAGTACTCTTGAACTTTGAGGATTGACCTAAATAGACCCCCCCCCCCCCCCCCCCCCCCCCCCCCCCCCCCCCCCCCCCCCCCCCCCCCCCCCCCCCCCCCCCCCCCCCCCCCCCCCCCCCCCCCCCCCCCCCCCCCCCCCCCCCCCCCCCCCCCCCCCCCCCCCCCCCCCCCCCCCCCCCCCCCCCCCCCCCCCCCCCCCCCCCCCCCCCCCCCCCCCCCCCCCCCCCCCCCCCCCCCCCCCCCCCCCCCCCCCCCCCCCCCCCCCCCCCCCCCCCCCCCCCCCCCCCCCCCCCCCCCCCCCCCCCCCCCCCCCCCCCCCCCCCCCCCCCCCCCCCCCCCCCCCCCCCCCCCCCCCCCCCCCCCCCCCCCCCCCCCCCCCCCCCCCCCCCCCCCCCCCCCCCCCCCCCCCCCCCCCCCCCCCCCCCCCCCCCCCCCCCCCCCCCCCCCCCCCCCCCCCCCCCCCCCCCCCCCCCCCCCCCCCCCCCCCCCCCCCCCCCCCCCCCCCCCCCCCCCCCCCCCCCCCCCCCCCCCCCCCCCCCCCCCCCCCCCCCCCCCCCCCCCCCCCCCCCCCCCCCCCCCCCCCCCCCCCCCCCCCCCCCCCCCCCCCCCCCCCCCCCCCCCCCCCCCCCCCCCCCCCCCCCCCCCCCCCCCCCCCCCCCCCCCCCCCCCCCCCCCCCCCCCCCCCCCCCCCCCCCCCCCCCCCCCCCCCCCCCCCCCCCCCCCCCCCCCCCCCCCCCCCCCCCCCCCCCCCCCCCCCCCCCCCCCCCCCCCCCCCCCCCCCCCCCCCCCCCCCCCCCCCCCCCCCCCCCCCCCCCCCCCCCCCCCCCCCCCCCCCCCCCCCCCCCCCCCCCCCCCCCCCCCCCCCCCCCCCCCCCCCCCCCCCCCCCCCCCCCCCCCCCCCCCCCCCCCCCCCCCCCCCCCCCCCCCCCCCCCCCCCCCCCCCCCCCCCCCCCCCCCCCCCCCCCCCCCCCCCCCCCCCCCCCCCCCCCCCCCCCCCCCCCCCCCCCCCCCCCCCCCCCCCCCCCCCCCCCCCCCCCCCCCCCCTAGGGTTACAAATCCTAGCCGGCTTTGTCAGTGGACATAGAGTCCTTCACAGTTATGCTATCTTTGTCTTGTACGACTAGTCAGCCATGGGTCTCCCTAAATGCGTCACGGGCCGACCAATGTGGCGCGGGGCGGAACCGAACGAAGGGCCTCACCTCGACCCACCGGACCTCACGCGGTGACACACCCTCTGCCCCCATGTCTCGTTATCTTCTCACACCCACACATACCAACACAGACACCACACACAAAAAATATATTCTCCTGGTGCCTCTATCCACTCCCCCCTTGCATATACACACTCAAGGGAATCTCTCGCCATGACGTCATATTCGTCTCTCCCTCTCTAGACCACTCTCATTTCTCGTGCTATCTCTCGCACGCCCCCCCTGTCGGCCCCTCTATCCATGCCTCTCTCGAATACGTAATACACACACATACCTCTCTAGGCCCTGCCAAATGCATCAACTACACATTCACACATGTTACATCACGTACCCCATTGATCTAAAAAGCCATCTCTTCACGTTTATTTCGCATACAACATTCCTTTTGAATAAAGTGTGGCCAAAAAAATATTTTAGAATTTCTACATATATACAACATTACAAAGTTATATGGAGGAGTATGAACGCTTGCATTGCATGGTGCCCACAATGATATTTATTCCGCACTGTGAATTTGTATATTTTTATTCTATATATAAAGTTAGTCATAATAAAGAGAAACGAAGAGCATCTCTCTCTCCATCGCAT
The DNA here is from genome assembly GCA_036873465.1 of Thinopyrum obtusiflorum. Classification (NCBI taxonomy): domain Eukaryota; kingdom Viridiplantae; phylum Streptophyta; class Magnoliopsida; order Poales; family Poaceae; genus Thinopyrum; species Thinopyrum obtusiflorum. Next base: position 23,434 of record JAAAWM010011231.1, read on the forward strand.
AACCCCCCTCTACGCCCCTTTCAGGTACGCACACAAACTATCTCCAGGTCCTCTAAAAGTAAGCCCCCAGCACATTCACGCATGTTTCATCTTTCTCTCGCGATATATACAGTGACGATCATTGTATTTGAAGCGAAAGCACGATACGTACATTGGACTTCAGAATCCACTCATTACGGTCACCATTTACGTTTTGTGGTTATTATACAGTTACGGGCTCACCGTACAACTCTGTATTTGCTCAAGACACGACTAGTTGACCAGTTAAACTCTCCACGTGGCACCTCTAGTGTTGCATCACATTATCTCACTACCATCAGGCCCACGTGTCGGCTTGTATCTACTCTACATCTACACTCTTATAAAATACTAGCAAGATGCCCATGCATTGCACGAAACATCAAGATGCATTTGTATGAGTAGTTTATCTTGTGGGAGAAAAGGATGAACAAGGGAAGGCCTTATTTGCAAGTGTGGAGAGGGGTGTCGGTATCTTTTTGAAAAATTGCCATAGTTTCCTTCCTATCCGTCAGATATAGATCGGACGGCCTATATTGCAGGATGGCAGGCACACGATCATCACCGACTATGCTTTTTATAAGAGTAGGGATAAAATACACTCTTATAAAAAACAGAGTTGGTGATGATGGTGTGCCTGCCATCCTGCAATATAGGCCGTCCGATTTATATCTGACGGATAGGAAAGAAACTATGACAATTTTGCCTAAGATGTACCCACACACCTCTCCACATTTGCAAATAAGGCCTTCCCTCATTCATCCTTTTATCTCACAAGATAAACTAGTCATACAAATGCATCTTGATGTTATGTGCAACGCATGGGCATCTTGCTAGTAAGAATGAAAACAAACGACAAAAATATATTGGACGGTGGTTCGAAGTCATGACCGCGGGCACAGCGGACAAGGTGGCCTTGTATTGGTATGCTGAGCCGTCTATTTTAACACACAGGAGCTGGTGTGGTGATTATACACACACGCACGCATGCACACGAACTGCATGCATGCAACACTCACACGAACACATGCACCCACACACGCATGCAACACTCACACGTGCACACGCAACCACGCACGCACGCAACACTCACACGCACACACGCACGCATGCATGCACACACCAGTACACCACACGACCAACACACACTCTCACGCTCAAGTGCTCAACCTACACGTGCATGCGCACACATCAGGCCCTGACAGACACATACACAACCAGGTGATTCCCGCGCACGGGGTGGAGTCTTGTCGCGCCTGCGTAAATTTGTGTTTATCTGACCTTTTCCCTATGCGAACTGACAGGTGGGACCCACAAGGAACGTGGTCAATTTAACTAGTCAACATGGTGCCACGCAGACTATTTGGCCGGTCAACAGAGTGCAATCCGATGCTGAACCATGAGCAAGTGACCGTATAATCACCGCAAAACGTATATACTGACCGTAATCAGCTTATTCTGAAGTTCGGTGAACGTATTACGCTTTTCTCTCTGTAGGCCCTCCAAAACTACATCTCTACATGTTCTCGCATGTTACATCTAACAACTATGCAATACAGCACTACTACTACACTCTAACACAATAAATCATATGTGTTTTTAGTTTTACTAGATATCATATTGTTACTTAATTATTCAGTTTGCATACATTAAAATTGCCTTTGAAATGTATGGCCAGTATCATATACCGCGCAGGAAAATCCCGCCCTTTCCTGTTTAATCGGGTTTGTATCGATGGATCGTGCGAAACAACAAAACTATAGTACTATATACAGTACAAGTGACAGTTCACTCGGCCGTCGTGTCATGTACTCCTCCGTCGTAAGAGTGGAGCGCTCGCTTTCATAAATCTTCTAGTCCCTTTCGCCGATATGTGGGGCATCAAGCTACCGGGTCCACGTGCCATACCGGAATATAGTGCAGAGCAGCCGGGGTGAAGCACCCAGTCATGGCGCCGGTGTAGTAATGAGCAATGAGGCGTCAAATCACAAAGCTGCACCTTTCCCACAGTTAAGTTGGAGGGATGAAGTAATAATGCTAAAAAAAGAAGTTGGAGGGACGAAGCAACCATCATTTCACTCCTTGCTGAATCCGCTTCTCCCTCATCTTCTTCAAGTTAACCACGTGTTGCTTCTACCATTGTTCTGCCTCATGTGGGAAGCGGATCGGCTTGGTAAAGCACTGACATGTGGGACCGCATGTTAGCAAACCGCCAGGATAACGTCCTCTAAAAATAAGAAACCCCCCCCCCCGCCATCCACGCGGCAAAATCACCTCCTTTTTACTAATCTTGATTCTATAATTTTTTAGATCAATATAATTGAGATTTGTATAGATAGCACACAGGAGAAAAATCAAGTGGTACGGTTAAGGGCATCCACAATGTGTAGCCAAATGTGAAAATAGCTTTTGGCATCGTGGGAACCATTGTGGACGGTGTTGCCAAAGCCAAAAGGATGGAATCGAAGCTCCCTGATTGATTGATTGAAGGAATAGAAAAATGCAACGTCTCTCCTCTTTCTCCTGTGCTTGGACGCATGTACAGTATAGAGGACAGAGTCTACTCCCCTGTCCCTTCTATCACAAATCACAAAGCAGTGAGGCGTCAAATCACAAAGCATGGACAAAGCAACCATCATTTCACTCTTCGCTCACTCCGCTTCTCCATCGTCTTCTTCGAGAAACCACCTCACCGCACTAAGCTGGACGGACGACGCTATTGTGTACGAGTAGTACTAGTACATTTACGCGTCCTTTGGTTCAACGGACTTCCTGGATGCAAATAAGGCGGTTGTCTCGGCTTGCAAGCGGCACTTGCGAACAACTTACCGTGGTCTCCCTCAATGGTGTTCTCCATCGAACGCACTTCACCAAACCACAACGTTCGAGATATCATCGACGTCACCGCAATGGGGAAGGAAGTCAAATATAGTTACTACCTCCATTTTTTTGTACACAAGGCCAGTATATCAAAATTATAATTTGGAAAAGGCCACTAACACTAATCGAGGCAAAATTGATGGGGTTTGCCTAGTACTAGCAACCAAGGACATTAATATCCCCTGCATGCATGCGGAAGTGAGAAGGTTGGTTTGCATGGCGCTGCATTAATCAAGCGATGAGGAGTGAGATGGTTAGCTCTTTGGGCTTTGGAGAAAAAAATACGCATTAATTGACACGTGAAACGAGGATTTGTATCGATTAATCCCGCGAAGGAAAACTCCGCCTTTCTTTTTTAACACTAGTACTCCTAGTACGTAGTACTACGTACTTATCCTGTTTGGGTCTAGGCCTTGCATTGCCATACTTCGCCACACATTTTTGCCAAGCTTGCCTAAAGTTTTCAAAATGAAAAGGAGGTACACTTGCGCATGGCTGTCGCGGTCGCACCGCACCCTCACACGGTCGCTCCTGCACGCCGCGGTCGCACCGCACCCTCACATGCACAGTCGCTCCTGCACGCCGCAAATCCAACCAAGGGAACGCACCCTCACAGACACGTGCTGTCGCATGTGAACAAACCAAACTCAGCCATCCTACCGCTGACACATAATTTTCGTTCATAGAGTATGTTTATCCAACCGCATGTTGGGGAGTATCCATACGGCCCATGCGGTGGTCTGTTGGGGAAGAAGAAGAGGTGAGGAAGAAGGGTTAGGAGGCGTAGGATATTCATCCAACCGCCTGAAATGGTAGACTGACCCAAGTCAGGCGACTTGCATAACAATATATGTTTTTACACAGCAAAAGATCCACAAAAACAACAACATAAAGAAAAACTATCACTGCTCGCGGAACGAGATGGCCTTGTTGTCTTTGGCTGCCGGTGTGAACCAGCCGTAGCTGCCGACGTGTGTCTCCGCACCGTGGTTGTCCTCGGCCTCCAGCTACTCGTTCACGCGGAGCATGCGGGTGCTCTGCACGGACGAGAGCACCGCCCGGTTCAAGTTGAGGACGTCCAGTTCCACCTGCAGGAGGGCGTCGATGGCAGCGGCATCCGCGCGCTCCGCGTTGAGTCGAGCCTCCGCCGCCCGGTTCAAGTCCAGGACGTCCGGTTCCGCCTGCAGGAGGGCCTCGATGAGAGCGGCATCTACGCGCTTCATGTCGAGTTGAGCCTCTGCCGCCCGGTTCAAGTCCAGGACGTCCAGTTCTGCCTGCAGGAGGGCCTCGATGGCAGTGGCACCCGCGCGCTCCGCCTCAAGTTGAGCCTCCGCCGCCTAGTTCACATCCACGACATCCGGTTCCGCCTGCAGGAGAGCCTCGATGGAAGTGTCATGCGCGCGCTCCGCGTCGAGTTGAGCCTCTGCCTCCCGGTCCTCCTTTAGTATTGCCAGGTTGAACCGCTGGTCCACCTGCACCATGGGGGACTCGGACGCCGGGACGAAGTCGGCCTCCATCGTCTCATACCCATCAGGGGCCTTCTGCGCCGCGACCTCCGCCATGAACATTGGATCGGCTTCCTCCTCCTCGTAGCTTGGCTCCAGAGGACTCGGGGATTGGCCCGCCGCAAAGCGAGCTTGGGAACGGAGGTCTCTGGCGCCGACCGCCGCCGCGATTTCTGCGCGGCGCTCCGGCGTCAGCATCTTGTAGTACGTGATCTTGCGGCGCACCATGGCTTTCCGGCGAACTAGGGGACACTTGATGCGGGCTAGGGGATCAAAAGGTGGGGGAAGGGGCTAGAGATTAGGTGTGGTTTTAGGGCAGTGGCTGGCGTAGGCCGAGCAGCGAAGGTTCTGGTGTGAATAGTGGTTCCGGTGACAACCGGTCAATCGGTTTTGACTGTACATCGCTCTTGTCGCCTTCGCATTGCAGCCTGGCACGCTGGACCCTCCACGTCGCTCACCGAATGGAATGTGCTTCATCTTGTGTTTTCGCTCGCTTGTGGGACTGCAGTTGAGAGCAAACTGACGTCCCTCCCCCTCCCCCGCCCGCGTCATTTTATGCGGAGTAAATAAAATCAGAGGGAGTATACTACGGATGAGGATCCCCTGACGTGGCCGAACCCATTGAGTAACTGACATGCGGGGCCTAGCAAGCATGGGGTCCGCCAGTAAGTGACCGAAAGGGAGGGTAAGGCAGGGGTACGTATGTGAAAGGAGCTTCCAATGATATAATTTTCACATTATACATCTCATGTACTATTAATCTTGTCAATAGTCAAATGCGGTTTTGAAAAATGCATTAGAGCATGGTTAATAATATAGCCAGTCGATGGCTATAAGGAACTGCCATGTCATCTATAGCCATCATCTATTATATGCACTCATACAGTAGTGTGGGCTATAAGGTTGGCTATTTCCCGCAAAAAAAATTATAAGGTTGGCTATTGTATTAGTACTTTTTTCCATCTCCTCTCCATCTCTTTCTTCATATTTATTGTATGTATTTAACTAGGAATGCGTATATAGCTAGGCTCTTGCATGAGAGCTCACTCCCCATACTTTTTCACATCTCTCTCCTCCACATAGGCCCTATATAAATGGAAGGAGGGAGTACAACTATGAGCACTGCATACTCTAGTACAGATGTTGTCAGTACTCCACTAGTACTATTGGATAGGGAGCTTAAAAAAAGTTACTATTAGACTGGCTATACGTGCCGAATTCCTAGTAGGAAGAGCATGCACGAGAACAAGCACATTCACGTGGTTGAAAACAAATTGGAAACCATCTCGAGTACAAATCTAGGAGTACGTACGAATCTAACAATATTGATTGGGCGTTGTTGAATGTTGATACTTTTTTTTATCAAAGTAGAGATACTTCGACTACACATAAAACTTATATGTAAACTAGAAAGGATAGGAGGGAGTATATTGTACGTTCAAAAACGAAACGAACATTGAATACCCTTTATATATGATTTGCAGATGCTATGATCACCGGTTCAAAATTTTGAATCCGCCTTAGGTATCACACATGCCCCCACTCGTTCTCTCTCAATTTCATCTCGGGGTCCGGAGATCGATTGAAAGAGGACTAGGGCGGGTACAATACATTCGTTTCACTTATGAACGTACAATATACTCCCTCTGATCCACACAGACCCCCCCCCCCCCCCCCCCCCCCCCCCCCCCCCCCCCCCCCCCCCCCCCCCCCCCCCCTCAATCGATCTCGTCAACATGTGTCGGGGCATGCATGAACCGAATGGGATGCCAAAACTAAGACGCGAAGCGACACGTAGTGGAGGCAAAGTGAAACTTCAAACAAACCGTTTGTTTGTATGCATGTCGGACAAATTACAAATAAACATTGGAAATACAAGCATGGTCTAGGCCCACATGCGAATGATACTCGGCAGAATGTTCAAATGAGGCATGCGGGAGGATGGACTTGACCGGAGGGCGACATGATCGATGGAGAAGAGGGTTGGAGATGAATGAGAAATAAGCAAACGCCACATGATTATACTTGACCGGCTCAAATAAACAATAAGTTGTCTCGCTTGGTCTACATAGTGAAAGGCCTAATGCGCAACGCGGAGCACTGACGCTTGAATATGGCCGGGAAAACAGGGAAACCGACATGTGGGGCACACCTGTCGGGATGACGTAGCGCAAACTAGTCCAATGGAGGAGCTGGCCACGACCTCCTCACCACCGGCAGCCATTCATGTGGGTCGTGGGGGTGAACAACGTGGCGCAGCTCGAGCACCGCCTCTGGACACGGCGACCGCGGTGAGCGACACACTCATCATCGCCAGACACGGTCGGTTTCAGTGTGCCGAGGGTGGCATTAGTGCTGTGGCACGACCAACAGCTAGTATGTTTGGTTTGTGCCCAAGGTTGCCCCATCAAAGCATTGGGTAGCCAAAATTTTGGTTGAGGTTTTGGTTGCCCATGATTTGGCCGACATCGGCAAGAAAAATGAACTAGAGTTGGCTAGAGTTCATTGGCATGCCAAAAAAATGGCAACCATCCATTTTTGGGTCATGACCAAAACCTCAAAAAAAATGGCAACCATCCAAACAAAGACCAATCTTTGGGGCATGACCAAAATTTTGGTAAGGTGCACTGTGGCCACAATCCAAACGCACCCCAACACCTGGCTCGTCGAGGATGCACGGGGCACCGGGACGCGTCCGCGGAGTGGTGTAGCGCGGCCAACTGCATCCTCAGGACCTGAGACCATGCCGGGTCATCTTGCTTTTTCAATGACATGCGTCGATCGCATGTGAGCAAAGGGCATCTCCAACGTTGCCACGACCGAAGCTGACTACCCTGGCACACCAAAAACCCTCGTCCCTCGCGCCGTCGCGCGGTGCATTCCCAGCCGACGCCAGCTGCCCGCATTCATGCCGTCCGTCCGTATGCCGTCGTTAAGAGGCTCGGTGCCTGAGGAACCAACTCCGGCGACTTAATGACGCACCAGGACGCTTGGCCTCACCGGAATGCGCTACTTAAAGCGGCAACGCCCAGCTAACCTCCACACCATTGCGCATCGTCCTCCTACCTGGCACCACATCCGCCATGACCGCAAGCATGAACGCTCTGCGGGAGAGCTTGTCTTCGGGGATGGAGCTCGAGGTCGCCGCCCTCGCTCAAGTCACCGCACAAGCGGTGGCCACGCTGGCGGCCGACGACAGGAGCACTGTCAGCCACACGTCCTACTTGCCGCCGTCCAACGTCTGGCACCGCCGAGGTCAGGGACTCCTCCGAGGATGAGTAGGGCATGGGAGGCGGTAGGGCATGGTGTGCCAACTAGCCGGTCCGTCTCCCGTGTTCTACTTTTCCCCGCCGGAGACCGCACCTTCACTTCACGGGTCTTGAACCCCGCCCCCGTACATGGAGATCGCAGATGGAGGACGTCGGTCGCCGCCGTAGAATAGGTTTAGGGTCGGGTTTCTTTTATTTTTTTGTCCTATAAAAGTTCAAAATGTAATGAAAATCTGCCGTGTTTGCATTAATCTCGGCCGGTGTATATGAACTTTCACAATAATATAGTATATTGTAGGAGTACTAGCAAGATGCTCGTGCGTTGCATGGAAGATCAAGATCTTGTGGGAGAAAAGGATGAATGAGGGAAGGCCTTATCTGCAAATGCACATTCACGCATTTCGCATCTTTCTACATCTACGGGAACCTACAAAAGGGTTAACGTAAATTGCCTCTCTCTCTCCTCCCCTGATTTTCATGGTGGTGGGCCCCTCCCTGCCCCCAATCTACAATCCACAGCTCACATGTTTCACATTATGTTAATTACGTAACTGGGACTACGTAGGTGTAGCATTACTCGTCCTAAAAAACCCAACTAAGCCAACCTCCCAGCATATCACGCGGGAAAAGACCCGGCCGCGTCGTTTTAGTCGGGATTACCGGATTACTAGTAGTAGTATCGATGGATCGTGCGAAGCAACAAGTTTTTTTTTTGAGGGGGCGAAGCACCTAGTTTAAAAGGAAAAAAGGCGGTACACTCACAGCACCCCTGTCGCGGTCGCATTGTACCCCACACACATTCGGTCCTGCACACAGCTCACGCAAACGGAACACGCTTCGGCTTGCCTCTTCACTGACACGTGGGACTGCACTTGGAGAAACCGACCATGCGCCAAACTCCCCCCGCCCCCCCCCCCCCCCCCCCCCCCCCCCCCCCCCCCCCCCCCCCCCCCCCCCCCCCCCCCCCCCCCCCCCCCCCCCCCCCCCCCCCCCCCCCCCCCCCCCCCCCCCCCCCCCCCCCCCCCCCCCCCCCCCCCCCCCCCCCCCCCCCCCCCCCCCCCCCCCCCCCCCCCCCCCCCCCCCCCCCCCCCCCCCCCCCCCCCCCCCCCCCCCCCCCCCCCCCCCCCCCCCCCCCCCCCCCCCCCCCCCCCCCCCCCCCCCCCCCCCCCCCCCCCCCCCCCCCCCCCCCCCCCCCCCCCCCCCCCCCCCCCCCCCCCCCCCCCCCCCCCCCCCCCCCCCCCCCCCCCCCCCCCCCCCCCCCCCCCCCCCCCCCCCCCCCCCCCCCCCCCCCCCCCCCCCCCCCCCCCCCCCCCCCCCCCCCCCCCCCCCCCCCCCCCCCCCCCCCCCCCCCCCCCCCCCCCCCCCCCCCCCCCCCCCCCCCCCCCCCCCCCCCCCCCCCCCCCCCCCCCCCCCCCCCCCCCCCCCCCCCCCCCCCCCCCCCCCCCCCCCCCCCCCCCCCCCCCCCCCCCCCCCCCCCCCCCCCCCCCCCCCCCCCCCCCCCCCCCCCCCCCCCCCCCCCCCCCCCCCCCCCCCCCCCCCCCCCCCCCCCCCCCCCCCCCCCCCCCCCCCCCCCCCCCCCCCCCCCCCCCCCCCCCCCCCCCCCCCCCCCCCCCCCCCCCCCCCCCCCCCCCCCCCCCCCCCCCCCCCCCCCCCCCCCCCCCCCCCCCCCCCCCCCCCCCCCCCCCCCCCCCCCCCCCCCCCCCCCCCCCCCCCCCCCCCCCCCCCCCCCCCCCCCCCCCCCCCCCCCCCCCCCCCCCCCCCCCCCCCCCCCCCCCCCCCCCCCCCCCCCCCCCCCCCCCCCCCCCCCCCCCCCCCCCCCCCCCCCCCCCCCCCCCCCCCCCCCCCCCCCCCCCCCCCCCCCCCCCCCCCCCCCCCCCCCCCCCCCCCCCCCCCCCCCCCCCCTGGGCCCGCATGTTGGAACAATGCAACGTGGCTGTCACCCCAGGAAATAAGCTGTCAGTATTCTCAGCTATGGTCACCTTTCTTCAGGTGAAGACATCTGAGCGTTTGACCAACAAATCATTCGATGCGATGTTGGCTGCTTTCCGCAAAGCTTTCCCAGATGCGTCTGAGCTACCACACACCTACAGTAAAATGAAGAATTTCCTTCATGCAGTTGGAATTGGATATGATATGATCCATGTTTGTAAGAATAATTGTGTTCTGTTCCGGAAGGATTATGCCAACTTAAGTGAATGCCCGAAATGCAAATCATCAAGATGGAATGATGGCGATGCTGTGAAGAGGATTCCTCATAATGTTCTGAGACATTTTCCAATTACACCAAGATTGCAGAGGTTGTTTCATGATGCTAAAACAAGAGAGGATGTACTGTGGCATTCTAGGAACCAGGATTTCAGAGATCAGAATGTAATGAGCCATCCATCACATGGTAGTGAGTGGAAAAGCTTCAATCAAAAGCACGAAACATTTGCTGCTGACCCGAGAAACATTAGACTTGGCTTAGCTTCAGATGGATTTAACCCATTTGGCCACCAGAGCGCCACATATAGCATGTGGCCAGTGCTTGTTATCCCTTACAACATGCCTCCAAATGTCTGCACCATAGAATCAAACTACATGATGGCCTTGCTCATCCCAGGTCCAAAAAGTCCTGGAAAGGATTTTGATTTATTCATGGAGCCTCTTGTGGAGGAACTTCAACAGCTATGGAGGGGTGTTCTCACTCGAGACCTATATAGCAGCCCACCAGCTAATTTCTTTCTGCGTGCTGTTATAATTTGGTGCATCCATGATTATCCGACTTTGGGCACTATGTCTGGGTGAACGACACATGGTTACAACGCATGTGTTCGCTGTGACAGGAATCCGCTGTCATACGCAATACTTAGCAAGATCTGTTACATTGGACACCGCCGTTTCCTTGCCAAGGACAAGCCGCATCCTAGAAAATACCGAAGACATGTGTTCAATGCAAAGCATGAAAACCGTGATGCGCCAAAGAGGCTCACCGCCGATGAGTTGCAAGTGGAATTAGAGAAGGTCAGGCATATTACACCAGGAAACCATCATGATAATGGTAGCGGGAAAAGGAAGCGTGGCAGGGCAGAAGAGAGATTATTGTTTACCCGCAGGTCCACTTTGTGGGACTTGGAGTATTGGAAAGATTTGGATCTGCGGCATAATCTTGATGTGATGCACATCGAGAGAAATATATGTGACATCATTATCGGCACACTTCTTAATATTGAAGGCAAGATGAAAGATACCTTAAAATCTAGGATTGATTTGACACACCTGGGTATCAGAAAGGATTTGCAGGTGCAAGATGAAGGTAAACCACGGGATATGGCACCAGCTGTGTACGTCTCGGACAAGGTAAAAAGAAAAGAATTCTGCAAGGTCCTGTCACGTGTGAGATTCCCACATGGATTTGCTTCCAACCCTGAAAGGAGAGTCAGTGCAGATGGAGACAAGGTAGAAGGGTTGAAAACTCATGACTGCCACATCCTACTTCAAAGGGTTTTACCTGTTATCCTTAGAGGATTGGGCCGCCCTGACTTATACAGAGCAGTTGCAGAGTTGGGACAATTCTTCAGGGAACTCTGCAGTAGAAATATCAGGATAGATGCTTTGGAGCGTCTTAGAGACAAGATACCAACTATCCTATGCGACCTTGAGAAGATATATCCTCCAGCCTTCTTTGATGTGATGGTGTATTTGGCTGTTCATCTACCTGATGAGGCACCACTTAGAGGTCCAGTACAGTATGGCTAGATGTACCCTATTGAAAGGCGGCTAGGCACTTTCAAGGGCTATGTTAGGAACAGAGCTAGACCCGAGGGTTCCATTGCAGAGGCCTACATTGCTACAGAAGCGTTGACATTCTGCTCAAAATACATTGAAACAGCTGATCAGCTTAGCAAAGACATGGATGAAGACAATCCCGGGCTCAATGTTTTCGATTATTCTGTTCGATTTACAGGGAAGAGTCGACAAGAGGACAAACCTAAAGATTTGGACAAAATGGTTTGGTATGTGTTGAATAACTGTCCTGAGATACTACCTTATATCAAGTAAGTGCTAAGTACTGCAGCTTATACATCATAATCTACTAAACTTGCAGCACATTCTTATATATTTAGATGTTTGACGCGATCACTATGTTGTGCAACATCTACAAAAAGGAGTTACTGCCGCAAAATCCAAGAAACATTGACAAACTGGTTATGGCAGGATTTGCGAAATGCTTCAAGAGCCATGTAAGCTTTTGAATTGCACTGTCAGTTTTTTTAATATATTGAGTACATAAGATGATCAGCTTGTCTATTTTCTAACCATAGGTTAAGAAGATGCGGGAGGATGGGCAGGCAGTTGATGATGCCCTTTACTCACTAGCAATGTGTCCTGATACTCGGGTAAGACATTATGAATCTTGCATTCTTGGAGATGTGCGCTACAACACCCTTGCACGAGACGAAGGCAGGAAGACACAAAACAGTGCCATCATGAGCACGGATACGTATGACAAAGAGACAACTGAAATGTATGCTAACATAACAGACATTGTTCAGTTGCAGTATATCTCCAGTTTCGAGGATCATCGGTGTGTGGTTCTGTTGTGCTGTCGCTGGTATAACCTGTTTTCCAGGATCGGAAAACCCAGAGCTGATGATTATTTCAAATCCATCAATGTCAAGGCGGCGTACCAGACCAATGAGCCTTTTATTTTGGCAAATCAAGCAACACAGATCTTTTTCTTGGAAGACACATTTGCACATAGCGATGACTGGAGAGTAGTGCAAAGGTTTGAGCAGATGAATTCATTTAATGAAGTTGCACAACAAGATGATGCTTACACTGCTCCTGATGTACAAGATAACACAGATGTTCCTAATATCTTTGAGAACCATCACGTCAATGACGCTGGCGAAAAGATTGCCTGTCGTGCTGTGGACATACAAGAGTTGATCAAGAATAAGCCAACGTTCGAGGACGTTGAGGACGAAGAAGAAGATGACACCATGGGGAATTACGATCCAGACTGATACACATGGCGAAGATGTTGACGCTGCTACTGCGGATGATGATTACATTGCTTTTGTCGTATTTGCCTGTCAGAAGACATTTTTTATCTACTATGTGAAATTGTGTTTGCTATGACAACTGAAACCTGATGAACTTGTTGTTTAGTATTTTCCTGTGAGAACATCACTTGTTATGTATGCTGATTTGTGTTTGGTGATTGTATGACGACTAAAACATGTTGACATTGTTGTTTAGTTGTACTCATATTTGGCTGTGAAACTTGAATTTGATGACATAGTTTGCTGTTGGACTGCAATTTGCTCGACGTCTTTGAATGAGAACAAAGCTGACCTGACAGGTCCTCTACTAATTTATTTATTTATTACCAAAAGGGCCTCTACTATTTATTTATTTATGAGCAAAAGGGGATACCCCCTGATTTCCGTTAATAGAAATCATTAGATGTTCACAACACTATGCCCAGCCTGCTACACAGGTTCCATTCATTACTAGTTTCAGCAAAGTGCTCATGTCATAGCCACTGAATACATCATGAGTGCTACATACACTGCAAATAAAGAGACAATCATCCTACAGAGCACATCGATTTTGCCCATTATCTTCACAAGCTCTTTCATCTCCTCATTGCTGTCAAGGCCGTTCAGCAGCTGTTGCTTGGCCATGATCAGAGAAACTACATCTTTAACCTTCTGCTCTGCATCCTCCTCTTCTGCCGTTCCTTCAGTTGCTTGTCCAACACCCCAACCTGCTGGTATTGGGATTCCTCGGCTAACCAAATAATCAGCGTAGTTGCACTCCCCCACATCAGCAACTTCCCAGAAATACAAATCACATGAATCTTCCCTTTTCTGCACGAATCAAATTGGAAGATCATCAACCAAACTATTAAAAAAATCAGCAACTGAAAGCAGCAGAACAACACTTAGACATATTATTACCACATGATTCGGGCATTTGTAAAAGACTCGGCCAGGGTTGAGGATTGTGGTTGAGACGCGACAGATGACTCTGCGTGATTTGCAGCAGTGGCACCACACCAACGGCAGCGGGTTGCGATGAGCAACCGGCTGCGGTGCGTGTGCCGGCAGGGGTGTGATGAGACCCACAGGCGATGGTACGGGTGGCGACTTGGCGCATATTTGGTTGTTGCCTGCTGAAGAGCAGGTGGACGAGCAGCCAGCGGACATGGTTGCTGCGGCCAGAGCTTCTGATGCTAGGCAGAGTAAGTAGAGAAGAGGAGAAGCGAACATTGGATATGTCAGTTTCATTACTTGCAGAGTAGCATAGCACCATATATAGTCATAGTCTAGGTTTGGATTCGAACCAGCTACAGGAGCACGTCTCTCTTTTTTCTAAAACTCAGCAACGTCTCTTTATTGGTACACTAGCTTGTTCTGTACGCCTTCTCAAGTCTTTGATTCCTCCACCTGACATCTGGGACCCACCGGAAGGGTCTCTGTATTTCGCAAAAAAAAAACGTGCCCCCCGCTGACAGGTCGGACCCACCAGCTATCTTCGCACGCAAGGAAGTGCCTCCTTATTACGCACAAAAAAATGAATACTCCCCATGCCAGCTGGAACCCAGCATCGTGGGAGGCTGACTTGTGGGCCTACCAAGTTGACGGGGATGGAGGGCTTTGTCAACTTAGTCAATATGAACGATTCTAGCTCCAGTTACCGTACGATGTTCATCCAACGGCAGTAGTGCTTCCTCAACCTCTGGACTTCTTGCTCTAGCCGCCCAAACCAGCGCCGGTCATGCCGCGTGCTCCTGCCTCCCGTGGCCGGCTGTGATGCCGCGGAGGCCTCACCGCCCCCTACTACTCCCACCGCTCGCCAGGCCATCCCTCTACTCACCCACACCCCCTGTTATTCTGCGGCGACGGCAGCCTCACACCGCAGCCGAACCAGTGAACCCTCGTACTCCTCTCCGCGTGGGCATCCACTGCCGCGTCTTCCCTGGCTCCGCGTCGTCCCCTTCCTAGGCCTCGCTGTCGTCCATCGCCTTGGTGCTCTCGGCGCGGCGTGGTCAATGTGGTTAACGACCGACTTCTATCGGAAGAGTACTGTACGTGGAGAGGCTGACAGTTGGGTCCACGGCCGCAGCTGGGTCCACGGCCACAGCCCAGTTTTTTTGTGATTTGCCAAGTAAGTCGCTTTGTCAGGCCTGTTGGGCTGCAAATCTTTCAAGACGAGGAGAGCTTCATTCGGCTGGCCGAGAAAATGGCCTATCAGTAATGAGAAATGGGCTGTACATTTTTAAAACACATCAAACCGGCAATTAGTTTCAAATTTCTTTTTTCATTTCGAGATTTTAAATTACATTAATTTTTATGCGTGGATAATTCGTTGGATTTTATATTGATATACATTTATTTTTAAAATCAGTTTAATGTGACTCAAAATTTTGGGATTAAAAACAGTTCGGACCGCACCGAAATATGCAAAATTTCGTATAATTTTTTAACCGTGGCCACAATATGGGCTGTAATGCTAACAAAAAGAATATGGGCTCCAAAAAAACCTTAAGAATTAGTAAATGGGCTGTAAATTATTAGAAATAATGGCAGATGGGTTGTATGCTGTTTTCCACAGATTTGAGGCTTTCCTAAAAAAAAGGTTGACGCACAAGCAGTGACTGTTGGATGTCCATCCAACGGCCGTCGTGCTTCTTCAATATCTGCTCTTCCTGCTCCAGCCGCTCAAACAAGCGCCGGCGGGACTGCCTGCTCCCTCCTCCCCGCGGCCGGCTGTGCTGTCGCGCAGGCCTCACCGTCCCACCATACTCCCATCGCTGGCCTAGCCATCCCTCTACTCACCCACACCTGCTGTTATTCTCCGGCGATGGCAGACGAACCAGTAAACCCTCGTACAGTCGTACTCCCCTCCGTGCGGGAAACAACTGCCGAGTCTTCCCTGCCTCAGTGTCGTTCCCTTCATAGGCCTCGCCATCATCCACCGCCCTGGTGCTCTCGGCGCGGCGTGGTCAACGTGGTCAAGGAACGACTTCCATCGGAAGAGTACTGTACGTGGAGAGGCTGACAGCTGGGTCCACGGCAGCCGCAAGGAAGTGCCTCCTTATTACACGAAAAATAATTATTCCTCCACCTGACAGCAGGGACCCACCGGACGGGCCATCGTATTTGGTGAAAAAAACATTTCCCCCCTGACTGCTGGGACCCACCGGACGGGCCAACGTATTTCACGAAAAAAAGTTCCCCCCGCTGTCAGCTCGGACCCACCGGAGGTGCCTCCTTATTACGCACAAAAAAATGAATACTCCCCCTGCTAGTTGGGACCCACCTTGGTGGGAGGCTGACTTGTGGGCCTACTAAGTTGATGGGGATGGAGTGCTTTGTCAACTTAGTCAATATGAACGATTCTAGCTCCAGTGACCGTACGATGTCCATCCAATGGCCGTAGTGCTTCTTCAACCTCTGGTCTTCTTGCTCCAGCCGCCCAAAGCAGCGCCGGTCGTGCCGCACGCTCCTGCCTCCCGTGGTCGGCTGTGCTGCCGCGGAGGCCTCACCGCCCCCTACTATTCCCACCGCTGGCCAGGACCTGCGGCGACGGCAGCCTCACACCGCAGCCGAACCAGTGAACCCTCGTACTCCTCTCCGCGCGGGCTTCCACTGCCGCGTCTTCCCCGGCTCCACGTCGTCCCCTTCCTAGGCCTCGCCGTCGTCCACTGCCCTAGTGCTCTCGGCGCGGCGTGGTCAACGTGGTCAAGGAACGGCTTCCATCGGACGTGGACTGTACGTGGAGAGGTTGACAGCTGGGTCCACGGCCGCAGCAAGGAAGTGCCTCCTTATTACGGGCAAAATAATTATTCCTCCACCTGACAGCAGGGACCCACCGGACGGGCCACCATATTTCGTGAAAAAAAACGTTTCCCCCTGACTGCTGGGACCCACCAGCTACATCTTTGCACGCAAGGAAGTGCGTCCGGGCAAAAAAAAATGATTCGCCCCCCTGACTGCTGGGACCCACCAGCTACATCTTCGCACGCAAGGAAGTGCCTGACAGTCGGGCCCCCCCCCCCCCCCCCCCCCCCCCCCCCCCCCCCCCCCCCCCCCCCCCCCCCCCCCCCCCCCCCCCCCCCCCCCCCCCCCCCCCCCCCCCCCCCCCCCCCCCCCCCCCCCCCCCCCCCCCCCCCCCCCCCCCCCCCCCCCCCCCCCCCCCCCCCCCCCCCCCCCCCCCCCCCCCCCCCCCCCCCCCCCCCCCCCCCCCCCCCCCCCCCCCCCCCCCCCCCCCCCCCCCCCCCCCCCCCCCCCCCCCCCCCCCCCCCCCCCCCCCCCCCCCCCCCCCCCCCCCCCCCCCCCCCCCCCCCCCCCCCCCCCCCCCCCCCCCCCCCCCCCCCCCCCCCCCCCCCCCCCCCCCCCCCCCCCCCCCCCCCCCCCCCCCCCCCCCCCCCCCCCCCCCCCCCCCCCCCCCCCCCCCCCCCCCCCCCCCCCCCCCCCCCCCCCCCCCCCCCCCCCCCCCCCCCCCCCCCCCCCCCCCCCCCCCCCCCCCCCCCCCCCCCCCCCCCCCCCCCCCCCCCCCCCCCCCCCCCCCCCCCCCCCCCCCCCCCCCCCCCCCCCCCCCCCCCCCCAACACTCACTGTTCATCCAGAGGCAGCATCGATCGGCTTCAGTTAGCAGCAGTAGCGAAGGAATCGCTCGATCGGGTTTAGTTAATAGCCATCGATCGATTGCTCGGGTTCAGTTACGCGTAGCCTGCAGTGCAATCGCTCGGGTTCAGTTAGAGCCCAACGCCTCGCTTGGGTTCAGTTAGTGCCCAACGCCTCGCACCCACGCGCGTGCGTGTACGAGAGAAACGCGCATCGCTCGTCCCCGACCACCCACCATAACCGGGAACACCACGATATTTTCCTCGCCCTCGCTTCTACCACGGTTTTTTCCGTCATGGACGGCCCAAAGAATGTCATGCAGCTGCGTCTCCGGCCGGCCCAGGACGAAAAGCCCATTTTCTGTCATGATTTTTTGTCATAGAAGTAGGACCCCACCACATCTATGATGATACCAGGTTTTGTCACAATTATCATCATAGAAGTGTCATAAGTATGACAGAAAAGATTTTCGTTCGGCCCAAAATGTCACGGATGTGTCTTTTTTTTGTAGTGAATCCCTTAGATCCCAGGATCCCGTGGGCTGCCCTCTCGCTGCGGCCCGCAGCACTACCACCTTTGAGCAAAACCCACATGTGTTTTAGAGGGGATCCATTGCTCTGGAATCACAGATCGGTGGCGCCGGAGGACATGCCAGGGCTGCGTTTTAGGTGGTGGGCAGCAAGGGCAAATCGGATCGAGGAAGCGTCGCATCGATTGGAGAGAAGTTCCAACGAGCTGCGCCTGGCACAGCACAAGGCGGAGGCGCAAGTTGATCTCAAGGGAGAGATGCTGAGGGGATGTCAACATCTGGCAGCGTCGTGTTGATTTTGAGCTAGGGCTAATGGCAGAGATCATATTAACGGAGTCGAATGCGGAGGAAAGAACGCATATGCCTGCGCAATGGCATGAGCAGCCGGTGCAACTGTTGAAATGGGCGGTAGGAGAAGCCCAATCCCGGGACCAGTTGCGGCAGCGTCGCTGGGCATGCATCATAGGCGAGGTGAGCTGCCCTCCTTCCCCGCCAGCGATGCAGTGACCTAGTCGGTTGCTGCTGCAGTGAACTTGCAACGCCATGTCGGTTTGCAACCTTGAGAATCACTCCATGTATATGTATTGTATTCCTGTGAAAACACTTGGTCATTTGGAAAAAGATGGTAATTGATTTATCACTAGTTTTAGAATGCTTGGTCATGACAATCAACCGAAGCCAAAACCAAAAGTCTCCATCGCGTAATACTTTATGGTCGGTCGCAACAACAGATGGTCGGTCGGACCCGCGTCTCATCGAAGGGACATGCATCGGCTTGGTCTAACATGTATGACCAGTTACATCACTGACTTGTGTGACCGCATTTGAGCAGTGTAGTACTCCCTCTATCTCAGTTTACAAGTCTTGCACATGTACCTAGGTCATTAATTTGACCAACTTAATAAGAGGCATACATTACAAAAAATATATCATTACAAACTTCAAATATTCTATTTTTAATGATATATTTTTTATGTTAAATAATTTATTTTATATAAGTTACATTGACGACCTAGATACACGTGCAAGCCTTGTAAACTGAGATGGAGGGAGTACTTGAAATTTATGTTCCACTAAACTCATCGGGAGCCATTTCGGGCCTGGAAACCAAAACCATCAATTAATCTTTACCTTGTTCCCATCACATTCCAATGTACTAGTGCTACAATTAAGTGCAAGCCTGCTCACACCTACTAGTACGTACCAAACCTGAACATGTTCCCACTATGCAGGTTTTAATATTAGTGCTAGTACTTAGGTTATAAAAAGGGGAACTACCTAACCAAAAATTACTCTACCTTCCTCCTCATAAGTCCTTCTTCTTCGTCCGTCCTTGCCATGGCCGGTGTACAGAGCTCTAGGTCGAGAACTACTCATAACAAGGGAGCGGCAACCAAGGCTGCGGAAAAAAAAGAGGGCTCGCCGCCACGCAGAGACCTTGAAAGATCTCTCACGGGCAGGCGATGGCTCTCAGGAGTGCCCTAGCCGCGGAGGCGAACATGCCGAGCTAGCGGCACTGGAGTCGTTATCCCTCGACGGCATGCCCGATCAGCTCAATAAGCACCTTAATAAGCAGAAGGAGTTCATCCATGGCTTGGTGGAGTTGCTGAAGGAGAGCCTCGATGACATGCCCACTGAGCTCAATGAGTAGGGGGAATTGACCGCTGGCTTGGTGATGCTGCTGAAGAAGAGCATTGCCTCGGAGAAGAAGGCGACCGGTGAAATCCTGCAATTTTAGGAGGACAAGGTGAAGCTCTGCCACGAGCTCGACCTGCTGAAGAAGGAGAACACCGGCTGGAGAAGCTGCATGAGAATAGTAGTTCCTCGATGAAGATGCTGCAGGCCCTCGTCATGGAACAGAAGGAGGAGTTGGCGAAGCTCCGCATCGAGCACCCGGCTGCTGTCAAGGTACGTAATGCGGCCGTGGAACAGATGATGAAGGCTTGCATCGAGAAATCCCGCGTCATGGACAGAAGAAAGAGGCGAAGGAGATGCGCAAGGAGATGGAGGTCGTGGAGGCGATGAAGAAGCAGTTACGACTCTACGGCTAGCAACCCTTCATGTAGTGAGAGCAGCGCCCCAAACTTGTGTGTGCGTCTTCCTTCTCTTTTGGGGGTGATAATCTTCCTTCTTCTTTTGCTCCTGTGTTTCTTCTTTTGCTTCGGCTATTTTGCCACACGTGTCATGTTCTCTGCGAGGCATGAATAGAACAATGCTAACAATGAGATGACTAGCAAATTAGATCATTTTTATCGCCACTAGCAAGATGCCCGTGCATTGCACCGAACATCAAGATGCATTTTTTAATAAAACACCTGTTGTGATTGACCCATGCAGGAGTAATCCCATGTGTAAAAACTAATGGTATCTCGAGAATTTTATCGGAAAAATGGTATCTTGAGAATTTCATCAAAAAAATGATATCTCGAGAAAGATGAGAGATAAGGTGAGGAGGAGTGGGGCGTGGTGGTGACTGGTGGTCGAACTGGGCAGAGGCATGGGGATGGCTGGCGCCGGCAGGCGGTAGCGGCCACCATGCTAGATTGTTCCAGAGACTTCCTTTTTTAATTGCGAAACAATGAGGTTGTGGGCGATAAGGATGAACGAGGCAATGCCTTATCTGTAAATGTGGAGAGAGGTGCGGGTA
The DNA here is from genome assembly GCA_036873465.1 of Thinopyrum obtusiflorum. Lineage (NCBI taxonomy): Eukaryota > Viridiplantae > Streptophyta > Magnoliopsida > Poales > Poaceae > Thinopyrum > Thinopyrum obtusiflorum. The sequence continues at coordinate 43,901 of JAAAWM010011231.1, forward strand.
TCTTTTGCAAAATTGTCATAGTTTGCTTTCTATCCGTCAGATATAGATCGGACGGTCTATATTACAAGATGGAAGTCACACCAACATCACCAACTCGATTTTTTTATAAGAGTAGAGATATGGCACTGGGCTGCCATGTTTCGTGCTCCTCCGTCGTACTCCAGTGGAAAACTTGAGTATACCGCATGGTTCTTTGCTCCTCCTCAGGTCGTCGGCACATTTATACGAGCAGTCAAATCACAAGGCCCCGCCTTCCAACAGTAATGAGCCGTCAAATCACAAGGGCCCTCGCCTCTCATGAAACCGACCTAGCTAGAATGCCCTGCCCTCTAGCCTTTTAAAAAATGTATACTTTTGTACAGTAGTAGAATCGATGGATTGCGCCATGGAGCAAAACTAACAAGATGAAATTAAAGAAAAAAGGTGGTACATATAGAGAGCGCTCGTCACCAAATTATGCATATAGTACTATTAAAAATGCTAGTACGTGCTTAAATGGGGTGCTAAATTCTATTAAAGAAATTAGCATACCTATTTAATTCTTGGGTTCTTATTATTTATGCCACTAGTTGTGTATCACTACTCAGTTTTGCTATTAGAAGTTACAACTACTCAAAAATGCCATCGATCCGTGAGATTCCTGCTCAAAAATGCAATTAGATATCTCAAAAATGCCATCGTTAAGTTAGATGTTTGCTCAAAAATGCCATTAGACATTGTTATTTTCACGTCAAACCCTTTGACCATGTTACATGACAAAAATAAGCCGATTCTCACACTGATAAGTGTGGACCGCCTTATCAGGAGTAACCAAGCGAATAATTTTACAGGAAAATAAGAACGTTGTTGGGATCAAGTAGGCCCCACACTTTTTTTTACTGTAGTGAGATAGAGGGAGATCTGGCATGTTGGTCCATCGGTATTTATGTCATTATAACATGGAAAAAGATATTTGAGTCACAATAATGGTGTCCAGCACAACACACCCCTCAAATAAAACTAAGCACCCTAAAATTCTTTGACAAAACTAAGCACCCTGAAATTCTTTGACAACTAAACTGCTGGCTATATGATGTTGGCCATATATATTGTACGTATATAATGTGAAGAAACGAGTGGTAGTACTATACCAACTAAAAGATGAACTGTAAGAAAAACTAGTATGTATGTACTAAAGAGTTAAAGTAACGAGAAGGAACATAAAATAGTTCTGCTGGGGGCTCAGCACAACACACCCCTCAAATAAAACTAAGCAGACCTAAAATTAAACTAAGCAACTAATCCGGTAGACACTGCATTAGAACCACCATGAGCAACGACACTGCCACCTTACTCGGACTCCTCGTCCACGTGCTCGACTTCGTCCTTGTCCATCTTCCTCTTGGCCGATACTTCTTTGCTTGAACCACACACTTGGCTCTTGCTCTTCATCCAACCCTGGTAGATATTGAAACAAAGGTAGCCATCCATTGCAGCGTAGTGGATGTGGTCTATATCTAGTACATTCCACTGCCATGCACGATGAAACTTGGGTGGAGGTTTCTTCAGTTTAGCGTACGAAGGATGAACCATGGCTCCTGCCAGGGTCAGCATTGAAGGCTGATCACGGGAGGGTGAGGGAGTCCTGGATTAAGGGGTCCTCGGGCGTCCGGCCTATTATCAATGGGTCGGACTGGTGGGCTGTGAAGACATGAAGGCCGAAGACTGTACCTGTGTCCGGATTGGACTCTCCTTGGCATGGAAGGCAAGCTTGGCGACCAACTATGAAGATTCCTTCTAATGTAACCGACTCTATGTAACCCTAGATCCCCCCGGTGTCTATATAAACCGGAGGGGTTAGTCCGGAAAAGGATAGATTCATGACCATAGTCATACAGGCTAGGCTTCTAGGGTTTAGCCATTACGATCTCGTGGTAGATCAACTCTTGTAATACTCATATTCGTCAAGATCAATCAAGCAGGAAGTGGGGTATTACCTCCATAGAGAGGGCCCAAACCTGGGTAAACATCGTGTCCCCCGTCTCCTGTAACCATCGATCTTAGACGCACAGTTCGGGACCCCCTACCCGAGATCCGCCGGTTTTGACACCGACATTGGTGCTTTCATTGAGAGTTCCACTGTGCCATCGATGAAAGGTTCGATGGCCCCTTCAATCATCGATAGTGACGCTGTCCAAGGAGAAACCTTCCTCCCCGGATAGATCTTCGTATTCAGCGGCTTCATACTACGGGCCAACTCGCTTGGCCATCTGGAGCAGATCGACAGCTATGCCCCTGGCCATCAGGTCAGATTGGGAAGCTTGAACTATGTCGCGGACATCCGTGGAGACTTGATCTTCAACGGATTTGAGACCGCGGCGATCGCTCCCCCTCGCTCCGATGAACATGACTTAAATCTGTCATCGGATCACATCCAGGGGATGGTTCCTGTTGCTGCAACGGCCTTAAATCCGGTGCAGATTGCGCCATCCGAGGCCACAGAGTCCGCGGCATTGGAGCCGCACTCAGACTCGACACCTCGCAATATTTGCGTCAATGGAACTCCGGACTCGTCTCCGGCTATAAGTTCCGAACCACGGACGCCTGCGGACACCGAGCTGGATCGGTTATCAATTTTCAAATTCGGTGCCGCAGACATCTTCCAACACTCGCCCCTGGGCGATGTGCTAAACTCATTAAAAAACCTGTCCTTGGCGGGGGACTCACAGCCGAACTATGTCCGGTTCGAACTAGGGGCTAACGACGGAGAATTTTGCTTCCCACCCGCCACCCACTTCATAGCCACTGTCGAGGACTTAACCGACACGCTTGATTACGGCTCCGAAGACATCGACGGCATGGACGACGATGACAATGAGGAGCAGGGTCAAAACCCACCATTTACTTGGCGATGGATGGCCACTTCCTCATACGATGTGTACATGGTCGATACACATAAAAAAGCTGATGACGATGACAAAGAAGAACCAGTTGAGAATAAACCTCCTGAGACACAGTCCAAGCGTCGGCGCCCTAAACGCCGTTCTAAGTCACGTTGCTCGAAAGATAGCAACACTGGCACCGGAGAAAATAGTACTCCGGACGACGTCGAAAACAATGAAGACCCTGTTGGAGCAACATCCGAACAGGAGGAACAAGACAACGAGCAAGTTAACCCTGATAAACAGGCCATGCCCAATGTCTGGATGACGATAGCTATCGTCCTCTCTCCGAGGAGGAGGAGAGCCTCGGCAACGAGGATTTCATCATGCCTGAGGCGCCCCTCGAGCAGGAGCGCTTCAAGCGCCAGCTAATAGCCACTGCAAGAAGCCTGAAGAAGAAGCAGCAGCAGCTTCAAGCTGATCAAGACCTACTCATCGACAGATTGACGGATGTCCTGGCAGCCGAAGAATACGGCCTCAAGCGTCCAGCCAAGAGTTACCCGAAGTGCAGACTACTACCTCGGTTTGATGAGGAGGCGCTGGAGCCCATACCTCCCCCGCGCAATGCGGAATGACCACCGCGAGGTCGGGACAGTGCGGCGGACCGACCACCCCGCGGTCGGGACAAAATGGCAACTCATGCCGAACAACAGCCCGCCCCACCGCCTCACAAAAATAGAGACAAAACAGATCGAGACCATACATACGACCTTCGGCAGGACCTGGACAGTAGAGAAGGACACACCAGATCAATCTACGGATCGCGAGGACGCTTTTCGACTCGGGATGATGGCTACCTATTCTTACGTGACAAACCTAGTCACGCCCGGGCTGATAACCGCAGGCGGACTTCATCAGAGGTACGCCACGACACGGCCCGATATAGAGGCGCCGCACACCCTCTTTGCTTCACAGATGAAGTACTGGATCATGAATTCCCCGAGGGGTTCAATCCCGTCAATATTGAATCATACGACGGAACAACCGATCCCGCAGTATGGATCGGAGATTTTATTCTTCACATCCACATGGCCCGAGGAGACGATCTCCACGCCATCAAATACCGCCCACTAAAACTAAAAGGACCAGCTAGACATTGGTTAAATAGCCTGCCCGAAAATTCCATCGGCAGCTGGGAGGACTTGGAAGAAGCTTTTCTTGACAACTTCCAAGGCACTTATGTCCGGCCACCAGACGCCGATGACTTAAGTCATATAGTTCAACAACCTAGAGAATCTGCCAGAAAATTCTGGACTAGGTTCCTAACCAAAAAGAACCAGATCATTGACTGTCCAGATGCCGAAGCCCTAGCGGCCTTCAAATACAGCATCCGTGACGAGTGGCTCGCCCGCCACCTCGGCCAAGAAAAGCCGAAATCCATGGCAGCCCTCATGGCACTCATGACCCGCTTTTGCGCGGGTGAGGATAGCTGGCTGGCTCGTAGCAAAAACACAGCCAGCGAGGCAGGCCCCTCCGAGGCCAAAAACAGCACCGGCAAGCTCCGGCGCAACAGACACAAACGCTGAAGCAATGGCGATAACACCGATGACACTACAGTTAACGCTGGATTCAGCGGCTCCAAGTCCGGTCAGCGGAAGAAGCCCTACAAAAGGAACACTGAGGGACCATCCAGCTTGGCCCGCATACTCGACCATCCGTGCCAAATACATGGCACCCAAGACAAACAAGCCAATCATACCAACAGAGATTGTTGGGTTTTTAAACAGGCTGGCAAGTTAAATGCCGATAACAAGGAAAAGGGATCGCAAAGTGAGGACGATGACGAAGAGCCCCGGCAGCCGAACACTGGGGGGCGGAAGAAATTTCCCCCTCAAGTCAAAACGGTGAACATGATATATGCTACACACATCCCCAAAAGGGAGCACAAGCGCGCACTCAGGGACGTCTACGCGGTAGAGCCGGTCGCCCCAAAATTCAACCCGTGGTCGTCATTCCCAATCACCTTCGAATGTCGAGATCATCCAACTAGTATCCGCCATGGCGGTTCGGCCGCACTGGTCCTCGACCCAATCATCGACGGATTTCACCTTACACGAGTCCTAATGGACGGGGGTAGCAGCCTCAACCTGCTCTATCAGGATATAGTGCGCAAAATGGGCATTAATCCCTCACGAATCAAACCCACAAAGACTACCTTTAAAGGAGTCATACCAGGCGTAGAGGCCCATTGTACGGGCTCAATCACGCTGGAAGTGGTCTTCGGTTCCCCGGACAACTTCCGAAGCAAAGAGCTAATCTTCGATATCGTCCCCTTCTGCAGCGGCTACCACGCACTGCTCGGATGAACCGCGTTTGCAAGATTCAACGCGGTACCACACTATGCTTATCTCAAGCTCAAGATGCCCAGTCCACGCGGCGTCATAACAGTCAATGGAAACACGGAATGCTCCCTCCGTACAGAAGAGCACACCGCCGCCCTGGCAGCAGAGGTACAGAGCGGCCTTCTCAAGCAGCACCATAATCTGGCTGCCGAGCCCCTGGACATCATTAAGAGGGTCTGGACTACACTGCAACAGGACAGCTCGGCTCATCAAGAGCTCGATTAGCAATTCGGCCTCTGTCCCAGTCCCGATGAGGAAGTGGCACTCGTACCGCGCGTACATAATTACGCACTCAAAATTCCATGGGCATTGACGGAGGCTCAACTAGCTTGTGATCCACAGTTCGGCTAGACCGATCCCGGACTCACATATACCTTCACTATTTCTTTTCCCTTTTTAGGTTTTACACAGGCCTCCTTCCAGGGCCTGATTGCTGGTCCTGTCCAAGGACAAGTACACCAGAATGGCACGAAGCACAGGCATACAGGAGAAGCCCTAGAGGACAATCCAATGATCACTCTACCCGTTTTTCAGTACCCAAATGCAACTCTCCTTTGGTTACGGCATGTTAAATAGCCGGTTGCTTCTCGCACTATTTGTATAAATGCGCTTTGACGCATTAACCCAACTATAATGGAAATAGTTCACGGCCCAAGTCAAGGGGCCCCAGATATTACCTCTGCTCTTTTTCTATTTTCCTTTGCCATTAATTACTTATATTCTCGCACCTCAGTAGAGAAAGCCGAAAACTGACTGTCATGATGCGGCGATAGCCGGTCAGCTGTTCGGAGGTCACAAATCGTTGGAGATTTTTCCGCATTCCGCGAAGGATCGGTACTTCCCGATCAGACGCTGATAGCACTCTGGTTCGTATACCAGGGGCTGCGCCCATGTTTTATTATAAAACTCCTATGGCTAAGTGAGGGCGTTTAAGCCGCATAGTCTGATTGCCTGGTTCGTTGCGCTAAACAACTCCTTCAAGGACCATATAATTGGATAAAGATTGTTCTGATTCCATCCCGAACACCTCCGTACTACCTACGTGAGGGCAGAAGCCGACGACTGGCCAACCCTCAGATTCCATACAACACGGCCGCACAGGAGGATACAATTAAAACATAACAAACATTATATTACAAACCGGCTTTGTTTTTATCATACAAGGCAAGGACAAAACATGAGTGTATTCATTCAAAAACAATGTCATGCCCGCACTGCGCTGCTGCAAGTCGAGACCCTTCTAGGACATCTACAAAATATCGCTCGGGTGTGTGGTGCTCCTTGCCCTCTGGCGGCCCTCTGGCCACCTCGACAGCGTCCATCTTCGCCCACCACATCTTGCAACGGGCGAAGGCCATGCGGGCACCTTCAATGCAGACTGATCGCTTGACAATGTCTAGCTGCGGATAGGCCTCCACCACCCGCTTCACGAGGCCAAAATAACTGCTAGGTATAGCTTCGGCTGGCCACAGCCGGATTATTAAATCCTTCATGGCCAGTTCGGCCACCCTGTGCAGGTCGACCAACTGCTTCAGTTGATCGACAAAGGGCACCGGATGTTCTGGCATAGCATACTGTGACCAGAATAGCTTCTCCGTGGAATTCCCTTCTCTGGCTCAGAAGAACTCCGCAGCATCGGACACGCTGCGTGGTAGATCCACAAAAGCCCCTGGGCAACTCCGAATCCGGGTTAGTAAAAGGTACTTCCTCTCCGCATACTTGCTTTGCATGTTAAAAGCCTTACCCGCTGCGATCTTCTTGGCCTCCTGGATCTCCTGGAGAGCGTCCCGGGCCTCATTCCGTGCGGTGTCCACGCTCTGGCAAGCCTTGGTAAGTTCGGTCTCTTGAACCGATGCCTCGCGCTCCAAGGCTTCGCACTTCTTCACCGCGTCCTGGAGCTCCTGATGGACCTTGCTGACCCAGGCCTTGAGCTTCTTACGGGCGGCTTGCTGCTAGACAGCCTTCCCCTCAGCTTCGGCCAGGGCATTTTTCAGGACCTCGATCTCGGTCGCCGCCCCTACACATATTATGACACTCCGGTCAATAACCACCACTTATTCTTTCCGAATACACAGCAAGTCATTACTCACCTTGCTTCTCCTGGAGCCAAATCTTCACCTCGCCGAGCTCGTTCTTGGTCCGCTCCAGCCTCTGCTTTAGTTCAGAGACTTCGGCAGCATGTGAGGTCGCGGCCAACAGCGACGCCTGCTTATTCATACATATTAAGTTAGTCTCCTACAATGAAGGATTGATTCTCCGTCCGGTCTCTCTTTCCAAACACCGGACAGTGTCTCAGGGGCTACTGTCTGCATGGGGTTTTTCTCTTTCTACGTCGCTTACCTCAAAACCTGTCAACAGGTTGTTGTAGGCCTCGTTTAGTCCGCTCTTGGTGGACTGAACCTTCTCGATCACCGTCCCCATAAGGACACGGTGCTCGTCCACAATGGAGGTGCCTCGTAGCGCCTCCATCAGGTTATCCGGTGCCCCTGGTTGGACAGGGACAACCGGTGGAATTGGCGCACCCCCCTCCTTCGAAGGAGGTTGCTCGCCTGATTCTGGAGCCGTATTGGTCTCCGGAATCGTATTTGGCTGAGGGCCGAACTGAATACAGCCCCCCTCGCCAGTCTCCATGGGGATTCACTGCCCCATGTGTCCGGCAGCGGAGGTCTCGCCTTGTGGCGCCTCCTGGACATCATCCTGGGCCCCTCCCCGGCTTGTAGTGGTCCTCCGAGACAACACCTCGGTGTCATCCTTGGCGTCGGGGGAGTGAGCGGTCGGCGGTGACATGCTAGCCATTTCCGCCGGATCCAACGAACCTCCAGATGAGGATCGCTGGATGCTGTTGCGAGCCGGATTGCAATAGCACAATTAACCACTTCAAAACGATAAAGAGGAAAGGCTGGATATGCGAGTATACGTGAGTCATGGTACTTACGATGCGGCCCGGGGCTTAGTGCGGGGGCGTCGTTCCGGATTGCTGTCAACGTCCCACGCGGTGTTGACCGCTGGGGCGCCCTTCCCCTTCTTGGGCGTTTCAGGCTCCAGATGCGCGGAAGCCGCCCTTTTCTTCTTTCCCCCCTCAGGGGGAGGGTTCTTCTCTTCCTCCTCCTCCTCTTCCTCATCATCGTCCTCAGGGACGGAGGAATGGGCTTCTTCGTCTTCGGACGTCACGTCCGAAGTACCCTTGCCACGGGGGCCACTTTTTGCCCCCTTGGCCTTTTTCTTGGCCTTCTTCTCCGTTGCCTTATAGGGTGCCAGCACCAGCATCTTCGCCAGACGCGGGATGACCGGTTCTTCAGGCAGCGGAGCCGGACACTGGAACCGCTTCGCCCTCTCCATCCAGTCCTAAAAGAGCAACGATAAAAGCTCAGACACAATCCTCAAAACAAACAAGTAGGGGAGACGTTAAAAATAACATACCTCGCTGGCGGGGTGTTTAATGTCGTGCCCACGGTCTGAATCTGTGGCCGGCGGTTTCTCGTTGCCCTTAAAGAGCAACTTCCAGGCATCTTCGTGGGTGGTTTCGAAGAGCCTAACCAGGGTTTGATGCTTCTTCGGATTAAAATCCCACAGAGGGCGACTTTTGCGCTGGCACGGGAGGATCCGGCGAACTAGCATCACCTGGATTACATCGACAAGCTTGACGACCTTGGCTATCATGCTTTGGACACGCATCTGCAATGCTATCAGCTCATCGGGCGAACACCAGTTCGGACTCTTCTCGACCCAGGAGGTGAGTCACATGGGAGCGCCGGAGCAGAATTCGGTGGCTGCGGCCCAGGTGGTGCCGCGGGGTTCTGTGATGTAGAACCACTGTTTCTGCCACTCCCTTACTGTATCCACAAAAGTGCCTTTCGGCCAGGAGACGTTGGACAGCTTACTCACCATGGCTCCTCTGCACTCTGCGTGCTGGCCATCCACCACCTTCGGCTTCACGTTGAAGACTTTGAGCCACAGCCCGAAGTGGGGTTGGATGCGGAGGAAGTCCTCACACACGACGATAAATGCCGAGATGTTGAGGAAGGAGTTCGGGGACAGATCGTGGAAATCTACCCCGTAATAATACATCAGCCCGCAGACGAAAGGGTGGAGTGGGAACCCTAGTCTGCGGAAGAAATGAGGGATGAATACCACCCTCTCATTGGGCTTCGGCTTGGGGATGACTTGTCCCTTGGCTGGCAGACGGTGGGAGATTTCCTTCGCCAAGTATCCGGCCGCCCGAAGCTCAGTAATGTCCTCCTCCCTAATGGAGGAGACCATCCACTTGCCCTGACCTCCGGATCCAGACATGGTTGAGTGCTAGCTCGAGTGGAAAGGAGATGAGAACTTGGGCGCTGGAGCTCGAGATTGGAAGGGCGGAGATAGAGAGAAGGCGTGGGAGAGGAAGAGGGAATCCTTATCCCCTTATAAAGGCAGTGAATGTTGAATGCCTCCCCACTCACCTTAGAACTCGCCTATTCCCAAGGGCTGTGTAAACGGCACGGTTGGGTTACCCATACCCGCATTGATGAGAATCCCACAGTAAGGGGGCACGATCTCTGCTTTGACAAGACATGCCAATAGCGACCCCGTCTTGGGACGTGGAGCGGCGGACACAGGACGGTCCAGAATTATGACCGGTTGGACGTGATGTCATGTTACAAAAATTTGTCAGCAGATTGGACTCGTATAAAATTATATTCTCTCTGCGGTTGTGTATGGTGTGTGTGATAGGTCCAGATACTCTCATCATGTCCGAAGACTGTCTTGGAGTTCGGGAAAAGGGGAACCCGCCTTGCAATGCCGAAGACAATCTGCGTGCCAGACTCCTCATCATTGAAGCCAGGTTCAGGGGCTACTGAGGGAGTCGTAGATTAAGGGGTCCTCGGGCGTCCGGCCTATTATCAATGGGCCGGACTGGTGGGCTGTGAAGACATGAAGGCCGAAGACTGTACCCGTGTCCGGATTGGACTCTCCTTGGCATGGAAGGCAAGCTTGGCGACCAACTATGAAGATTCCTTCTAATGTAACCGACTCTATGTAACCCTAGACCCCCCCCCCCCCCCGGCCCCCCCCCCCCCCCCCCCCCCCCCCCCCCCCCCCCCCCCCCCCCCCCCCCCCCCCCCCCCCCCCCCCCCCCCCCCCCCCCCCCCCCCCCCCCCCCCCCCCCCCCCCCCCCCCCCCCCCCCCCCCCCCCCCCCCCCCCCCCCCCCCCCCCCCCCCCCCCCCCCCCCCCCCCCCCCCCCCCCCCCCCCCCCCCCCCCCCCCCCCCCCCCCCCCCCCCCCCCCCCCCCCCCCCCCCCCCCCCCCCCCCCCCCCCCCCCCCCCCCCCCCCCCCCCCCCCCCCCCCCCCCCCCCCCCCCCCCCCCCCCCCCCCCCCCCCCCCCCCCCCCCCCCCCCCCCCCCCCCCCCCCCCCCCCCCCCCCCCCCCCCCCCCCCCCCCCCCCCCCCCCCCCCCCCCCCCCCCCCCCCCCCCCCCCCCCCCCCCCCCCCCCCCCCCCCCCCCCCCCCCCCCCCCCCCCCCCCCCCCCCCCCCCCCCCCCCCCCCCCCCCCCCCCCCCCCCCCCCCCCCCCCCCCCCCCCCCCCCCCCCCCCCCCCCCCCCCCCCCCCCCCCCCCCCCCCCCCCCCCCCCCCCCCCCCCCCCCCCCCCCCCCCCCCCCCCCCCCCCCCCCCCCCCCCCCCCCCCCCCCCCCCCCCCCCCCGGTGTAGATGACGTCGAACTCATGGCCGGTGATGGTTCTAACCTTGTACTCACCATTGATCATGGAGATTTGCGACGCCATGGTTTTGGGAGGAGGGTTAGGATTAGTGGAACTGCCATAATGTGAAAGGACGGGATGACTAGGAGCGAACTGCCGTAATGTTAAAGGACGTCCGGGGACGAGTATGAGCGAACTGCCAGCAGTTCTTCGATTGTAAAAATGCTGAGTGGGGCGTGCGACCGGCAGGGTAGTGGCTTGCCAGGTGGATAAATGGATTCATGCACAGTACTATGGGGGCCCAATTAGATGTCATGTCTACTCGACGCCCAATTAAATGGCTTTCGATGTCATGTCAAGCATCGGGAAAATTACAGGTGATACGAAGCTTTCCATTCTCCCATGATACGGGCTTCCGAGAGCCCTTGGATCTGAGATCGAATGGTTGCGTGGCGTGATTCTAGACCTATGGGTGAATATCCTATCTTGGAGGGTTATTCTGCAAATTTTCAGCAACTTAGCATGCGACCGTTCTATCTCAGATCAAAGGGCTGCCAGTAGCCCGTATCATGGTCGCGCCTACCATGACCGTCGCCTCGCTCGCGCGGTCGCGCCCTAGGAGATTTAACATGGTGCGTTAGGCTATCTGATGTTGGCATGTCATACATAGTCAACACTTAGTCACTCATACTACAACAAGGTTAGCTATAAGGTTGGCTATAAGAGTATTTTTTTTACTTCTCTCTATCTCTTTCTTCGTAGTATTTATTGCATTTGCCAAGGAGTGACCTCTTCCAATGAAATGGTGCTTAGATGAGGTGCTAAGGGCATTAAATGGCTTAGCAACTCAAGTCCCCAATGCATAGGTGCTTAGTTTTTTGTTGCCAAGTTTGCTTCATTTAATTAGCTATAGACTCAAAATTGTCTTTTCACCTAGGTACACGCACTTTGCACCGTTTCTTCCTGGGGTCACCAAACTAGTCTCTCTCTTCTTAATTAACTTGCCACATCAGACTTTATGCCTATGCGACAGGCTTAGCACCTGTAGGAGCAAGTACAATAGTGGGCTATAAGCCCGCTTACATGGCATTTTTGCATATGTGGAGGAAAGAGGCAAGGAAAAAGTGGAGGAGTGGGCCATTGGGAGAGGCACCTGTATACCATGCAGGTGGTCAGGAATCGGGAGACTCATGCCGGTCGTAGTGCCGCAGTTAAAATGATAATGGCAAGTCAAATCACGGTGCCCCACCTGTCCAGCAGTAACTCGCTATCAAATCACACAGCCCTACGTTTGCAGCAGCCTACTCCCTCATCTTCTCATGTCTCTGTCGAACCGACTAGGCAGAACTGCCCCGCCTACCACGCGGGAAAAGCCCAGCCCTCGACTTTTAAATAGTACAGTATACTAATTTTGTATCCATGGATTGCGCCATGGAGCAAAGCCTCAAGAAAATGGCGGTACACATGTACGGAGTATACAGCATGCCCGTCGCATCTGCGTCGCACCCCAGACGGTCGGTCAGTCTGTCACGCTGCTCTCTAAATGGAACGCGCGTCATATTGCATTTGCACACACATGTGGGACCGCAATTGAGAACCGACCATAGGCACACTCCCCGGCCACGCAAGTCGGGTGAGTTAATAGAAGAGAGAGACGAGAGATAGTACAAGAGAAGTGTTGTACAGACGTTGGTGCCTGGACGATCCCTGCATGACACGGAAGATCAGTTCATCCATGCATGTGACCAGACTCCAGTAGACACGCCTAGATTGGCTATCGTCTACATATCGTGCAGGCTGTGTTGTACAGGGCTGTAGTTCTGATGAGAAATCTAAAAAAAGGTTTCTTGTCATCTCGCAATATTAGGTGTCATGTGCTTCGGATCACTGCGAGGGTTAAACAGTGACAACTAAGTTCCTCCAAGGCGCTGGTCATTGGGGGCACATGCACGAAGACTACTCGGCTGCCATCTAGGTCAAGCCGGCTATGTTAATTAGGACATCTATCGATGGACCCCTTTTCTATGAGTTCATCTTTAATTTGTGCTTTGATCCTTGTCTAGTTTGTCCATCGGGATTCATGTTGTCTCCTTTGAATAGTGAGGTTATGGTTTCTTGTCATGTGGCATTTTTTCGTGTTATATGTTATAATCCGGTGCTTCAGATCAAAATGACGACAACTGCGCCTCCGGGGCACATGCATGAAGACTTCTCGACAGTCATTGACGAGGTCAAGTTGGCTTCGGTAGACAAAAGAAAACTAGTACTCCACTATATAGGCAGGAGCCTCCGCGCTTGGTTGCTAGTGTTGCTCTCTTCACACTGTCTCGTCCTCTCCAGATCTAAACACGACAGCGGTGGCCACACTCTCTCTCTCTCTCTGCTCACCGCTGGTCACAGATCCAGCCGGATCCTCTCCGCTGGGGAAGGTGACAAGGTGCAATGTTCAGGCGGTCGTCCTCGGCAATGGCTCTTACCCACTGCGGGGCGTCTCGATCAGCATGCCTTGCCATTCTCTCCCAAGCACCACTGGCTAGGGAGGGCCTCTGATCCCTTCTTCCTCACTGCCGTAGTGTGGGCAGATCCGGCCTCCCACTGCCCACCTAGCGACATCCCGGCAACCCTCAGGTATAACTTCCTTCGAAACCGGCCTTGCTCTACTCCCCATGCTCCTGACGTCACTGCATTTGTATCTTTTACTATTTCTCAGGCCCCCTCGTAGATAGGATCGATTGGCTTTTCGAAAGCCACCTAAATTTTTACTGTTAAGAGGTAAAACTAGTTCATGCACTTGAATCTAGTACTACTTGGTTGAAACAAGGAAGAAAGGGGGTGGGGTGGGGGAAGATTTATTACCTGAATCTAGGACTTGGTCGAGAGAGGAAATAATGGGGGCGAAAAGTAGCAGAGACTGGCTATCCAACTGGTCTCTTGGTCTAATAGGGAAATAAAGGGAAACACAGTACAAACTCAATGTAAACCCGATCTATTGGTTGAAAAAGGAAAGAAAGTGGGGACTGGGGGACAAGTCAACAGAGTAAGTCCAGCACTAGATTTGCTAGCCTCACATAGTATAAGGTGGCTATACCGAACAAAAATGGGACCAACCCAGATATCCTGTTCTGATGTTTGTTGCCCCGAGCCACTCTTATGTAATGCCACTGGTAAAATGTAGCAGTCGCACTGTTAAAAGTAAGGACATGTTAAACCAATGTTGTTTTCAACGTAATGCCTCCAGTTATATGAATCAATTGCACTTTTTTTCATGTCCTGCTAAATTTCTCATTAAGATAAGTTGCTTCTTTTTGTTAGAAATGCAACTGTCCTAGTCCGCCTACTCTCACGTGCCCAAATACCAACTCTGTAGCAGCTGTTAATGTTATGTTGCTGGTAAAATGAAGCAATGGCACCATTAAAGTAATGTCATATTTAACGGTTGTCATAGTTAATCCGAATGCCCACACTAATATCTAGCAATGCTGCTGCTTTAGAAATTGCGACTGTCCTTGTAGGATTGCCATTCAGATAAGGAACATGCTTGTTTTCATTTGATGTATGTTTCATCACTTGTTAGTCACCCTCCTTTCCACCTTTTTGTGCAAACAGAGATATACATTTCATGCTTGATCTTAGTTGAACTGCACAAATGATATGCAAATTATAGTTGAACATTCCAGGAGCTTCACAACCAACCTTGATGTTGCTCAATTTTATTGCAACTAATGAAGAAGAAGCTCTGCGGGTTTCATTTTCTGATGGAAATGGAACCGGGGCTGGAGCCCTTATCTTAAAAAAAATGAAGAAGAAGCTGCTAGCTCATGGGACATTGCTTCATTTTAGGTGAACTTCACCAAAAGGTCCCATGAATTGAATCATCCATGTTGGTGACTGGTGTCATCCCTTCTATGATGGCGTTGACTATAGATATGGTTCCCATCACGAGGTATGTTCCTTTTTGGTCTGACCATTTGCCAAAGATCCTGCATGTTGAGTCTGCTCTTGTGCTACTGTTTTGGCACTGCCATGATAAAGCAGTAATGTTATTATTTTGCACCTTAATCTAGTGGCACTATTAATTTGAGGCAATGTTTTGGCACCCCTAGTGCCACTGATTTTTTTTATATATCGAAAGAGGGGGTTTCCTCCGGTTTCATTAAAGAAACCCAACCATAGAGAACCATTATCTGACAACGTCTCAGTGTAAACGGGTAGTTATGCAACTACTACTAGAACGGATTGAGTACTAGCAGGAGACAAGTTCACCACATAAGCTAGGCAGGTAGGGGGACGCAACACCAGCTCGACCAAGTTTGGATTACAACCCAAATGCTACCACAGAAACATCAGGGGGGAAGATAGGGACTGAAAGAGCCAGCTTCAGCATCCCAGTCTAAGCACCCCCGGCCTCTATCCTTGCGAGTCACGATACACCTCGTTTGCCACATGCTCGACCCTAGTGCCACTGATAAAATGAAACAATAATATAGTTAAAATAGAGCGAGTGTCCTCTCTATCATTTCATTTCCAATGTAGATAAAGAAAGTGCTTCTCTTTGTTAGTATATGTTTCATCAACTAGTCCCATTGGTAATGTTTAAGCGTTTCTGCAAACTAGGGTGCTTAATTTTAGTTGATCTGCACAAAAAATAGAGATTGGAATGTCTCAACGCCCCTCCTTGTACTACCGCTGTAGACTGATGTTCATCACTGGCAGAAGGTGTATTGAGGAGACTTGGGTCGATTTCCAGTATGAGGCGTACCGTATGAGGCGTCGCAGGCCCCATCTCGCCCTCGCAGCATGGCATACTATGATACTATCACAATATTTTCTTCTATTTATTAGTGTATGTTTCATCAACTAGTGCCACTATAATGTAATCACGCTTTTTCATTATCTGTGCAAACAGGGTTATTCAGCTGCATTTTGGTGGAACTGCACAAATGTACGGATGGAACCGGCATATATGCAGAGTGCGAGGTGTGCCAAGTAAAAATTACCGACACCAACCATGCTCCATGCACGCATTGGCATCCACCACCAGCAGTGGGATGTGTGGCGCTTTCTGTGGACGGATCTATCTCGGCAGCAAATCCTCAAACCAAATACTAGTAACTTATATTGGCAGTTTTCTAGGGAGTACTCTTTTCTAAAAGAAGCACCAATCTCCCCCCCCCCCCCCCCCCCCCCCCCCCCCCCCCCCCCCCCCCCCCCCCCCCCCCCCCCCCCCCCCCCCCCCCCCCCCCCCCCCCCCCCCCAAAGGTCCAGAGCTATTTTAGGGTGATTGGCATAGTACTCGGAGACTGATTATAAGCATGATTTTCATTAGCTGTCACACTGATTGTAAGCATGAGCAGATGGAAGATTAGGTTGGTGCGAAGCTTACCTTAAACCCTACCGCTGCCATTGAAACGAGGCGAGCGTCGAGGGAACTGTGGAGAAAGGTGGGGAAGCGACGTCGTGCCATCCGGCCTCCTCTTGCGGTGGGAGAACGAATACTCCTGTGGCTCCGGCTGGCTCTGCACCCTCACGAACGGCACACCGTACTCGATCGATTCGTTATCCTCTGGGTTCTCGACCTTCGACCTGTACGCCCACCACCTCTTCCTGACTTTCACCTCGGGCGAATTTGTCTGCTCCATCGCCCAGAGGAGATACTCGATGAACTCGAAGGACTGCGGTGTGACTGCCGCCGAGGAGTACATCGCCGCCCTCATCGCCACCGTCTCGCTCTTTCACATACATTGCCACATGGCCCTCACCGTCCTCAAAATCCCCCCCCCCCCCCCCCCCCCCCCCCCCCCCCCCCCCCCCCCCCCCCCCCCCCCCCCCCCCCCCCCCCCCCCCCCCCCCCCCCCCCCCCCCCCCCCCCCCCCCCCCCCCCCCCCCCCCCCCCCCCCCCCCCCCCCCCCCCCCCCCCCCCCCCCCCCCCCCCCCCCCCCCCCCCCCCCCCCCCCCCCCCCCCCCCCCCCCCCCCCCCCCCCCCCCCCCCCCCCCCCCCCCCCCCCCCCCCCCCCCCCCCCCCCCCCCCCCCCCCCCCCCCCCCCCCCCCCCCCCCCCCCCCCCCCCCCCCCCCCCCCCCCCCCCCCCCCCCCCCCCCCCCCCCCCCCCCCCCCCCCCCCCCCCCCCCCCCCCCCCCCCCCCCCCCCCCCCCCCCCCCCCCCCCCCCCCCCCCCCCCCCCCCCCCCCCCCCCCCCCCCCCCCCCCCCCCCCCCCCCCCCCCCCCCCCCCCCCCCCCCCCCCCCCCCCCCCCCCCCCCCCCCCCCCCCCCCCCCCCCCCCCCCCCCCCCCCCCCCCCCCCCCCCCCCCCCCCCCCCCCCCCCCCCCCCCCCCCCCCCCCCCCCCCCCCCCCCCCCCCCCCCCCCCCCCCCCCCCCCCCCCCCCCCCCCCCCCCCCCCCCCCCCCCCCCCCCCCCCCCCCCCCCCCCCCCCCCCCCCCCCCCCCCCCCCCCCCCCCCCCCCCCCCCCCCCCCCCCCCCCCCCCCCCCCCCCCCCCCCCCCCCCCCCCCCCCCCCCCCCCCCCCCCCCCCCCCCCCCCCCCCCCCCCCCCCCCCCCCCCCCCCCCCCCCCCCCCCCCCCCCCCCCCCCCCCCCCCCCCCCCCCCCCCCCCCCCCCCCCCCCCCCCCCCCCCCCCCCCCCCCCCCCCCCCCCCCCCCCCCCCCCCCCCCCCCCCCCCCCCCCCCCCCCCCCCCCCCCCCCCCCCCCCCCCCCCCCCCCCCCCCCCCCCCCCCCCCCCCCCCCCCCCCCCCCCCCCCCCCCCCCCCCCCCCCCCCCCCCCCCCCCCCCCCCCCCCCCCCCCCCCCCCCCCCCCCCCCCCCCCCCCCCCCCCCCCCCCCCCCCCCCCCCCCCCCCCCCCCCCCCCCCCCCCCCCCCCCCCCCCCCCCCCCCCCCCCCCCCCCCCCCCCCCCCCCCCCCCCCCCCCCCCCCCCCCCCCCCCCCCCCCCCCCCCCCCCCCCCCCCCCCCCCCCCCCCCCCCCCCCCCCCCCCCCCCCCCCCCCCCCCCCCCCCCCCCCCCCCCCCCCCCCCCCCCCCCCCCCCCCCCCCCCCCCCCCCCCCCCCCCCCCCCCCCCCCCCCCCCCCCCCCCCCCCCCCCCCCCCCCCCCCCCCCCCCCCCCCCCCCCCCCCCCCCCCCCCCCCCCCCCCCCCCCCCCCCCCCCCCCCCCCCCCCCCCCCCCCCCCCCCCCCCCCCCCCCCCCCCCCCCCCCCCCCCCCCCCCCCCCCCCCCCCCCCCCCCCCCCCCCCCCCCCCCCCCCCCCCCCCCCCCCCCCCCCCCCCCCCCCCCCCCCCCCCCCCCCCCCCCCCCCCCCCCCCCCCCCCCCCCCCCCCCCCCCCCCCCCCCCCCCCCCCCCCCCCCCCCCCCCCCCCCCCCCCCCCCCCCCCCCCCCCCCCCCCCCCCCCCCCCCCCCCCCCCCCCCCCCCCCCCCCCCCCCCCCCCCCCCCCCCCCCCCCCCCCCCCCCCCCCCCCCCCCCCCCCCCCCCCCCCCCCCCCCCCCCCCCCCCCCCCCCCCCCCCCCCCCCCCCCCCCCCCCCCCCCCCCCCCCCCCCCCCCCCCCCCCCCCCCCCCCCCCCCCCCCCCCCCCCCCCCCCCCCCCCCCCCCCCCCCCCCCCCCCCCCCCCCCCCCCCCCCCCCCCCCCCCCCCCCCCCCCCCCCCCCCCCCCCCCCCCCCCCCCCCCCCCCCCCCCCCCCCCCCCCCCCCCCCCCCCCCCCCCCCCCCCCCCCCCCCCCCCCCCCCCCCCCCCCCCCCCCCCCCCCCCCCCCCCCCCCCCCCCCCCCCCCCCCCCCCCCCCCCCCCCCCCCCCCCCCCCCCCCCCCCCCCCCCCCCCCCCCCCCCCCCCCCCCCCCCCCCCCCCCCCCCCCCCCCCCCCCCCCCCCCCCCCCCCCCCCCCCCCCCCCCCCCCCCCCCCCCCCCCCCCCCCCCCCCCCCCCCCCCCCCCCCCCCCCCCCCCCCCCCCCCCCCCCCCCCCCCCCCCCCCCCCCCCCCCCCCCCCCCCCCCCCCCCCCCCCCCCCCCCCCCCCCCCCCCCCCCCCCCCCCCCCCCCCTCCAGATTCCTCTTGTTTGTTTAGCATGTTCACAACGGCAGACAGCAGCGCCGTGGTGAGCGCACAAAGGCGCAGGAGGTGAAAGGACCACCTGAGGCAGTGCCTTATTTGTAACGAAAGTACCGAACTAGCCCAGTGGCCAAGTGACACTACCCGACAGCTGTTCCGCCTGGGTTCGATTCCACCCGATGCAGGGAAAATATCTCCAAATTTTTTGCCTCTGCCATTATTGACATGTGGGTCCCCATTGTCATCTACGCACACCACGTCGAACACTTGCCAAAACTTCGTCCCTCATTTTCTCTGTTTTTCGCACACTCGACATTGTATGGGCATTTTGAAAATAGCATATCTTTTTGATTGTGCATCATATGAAGATGTGCTATGCATGAATGTTGATCAGCATGATGTTAACTGGCTGTTAGTTCCATTTTCAACCATGAATAAAACTTCCAACATGATGTTAACCCTGTTTAAAAAGGCCATGTTAATATAAATGCTATGCCTCTGAAAGTTGCAGTTTCTTATCTGAAACTGAACTCTTGCAGTTTCTTCTCTGAGAATCACATTGTTTGCACTTTTATACTCCTATGAAACTACATTTTTTTAAGTGCTAAAAATAGATCTCTATAATTCATAAAATACTTCATATGCTTAATACTGCAAATCTGAAATTCAAAAGACATTCATATCTGAAAGTACTCTCAAAATACACAACACAAAACACAATTCACAACCTGCAAATACAGACAACCCTAAGATCCTCCTGACAATTCACAACCTGCCCGACCCCCCCCCCCCCCCCCCCCCCCCCCCCCCCCCCCCCCCCCCCCCCCCCCCCCCCCCCCCCCCCCCCCCCCCCCCCCAGAGGATGGTGGGGAAGCGTCGTCGGGCCAACTGCTTTTCTCCTCTTGAAGTTGGGTTCGGTTGACGAAGACTCCACCGGCTCGCTCTGGCACAGCACCCTCACAAACGGCACCCTGTAGATGCTCGATCCTTCAATCTCTGGTGGATACTCCATCTTGGATCGATACTCCCACCACCGCTGCCTCACGATCGGATTCGGTGAATCTGTTTGCTCCATGGCCTAGAGGAGCAGCTCTATGTACTCCCGCGCGACTCCCTTCGGGAGTATTGCCGCCTTTTCGCTCTGTTGCAGATATTTGGCCATGGATGTCGCCGTCGCGCTAGTTGGTCCTTGTTGTCAAACCAAGACTGTATCTCCAACATCCTAGCTAGCTTCACAGGGTCGCCGTCTGCGTCCTCACGTATCGGTTGTACTCCTCCATCGATCTACTTCTCCACAACACCTTCACTCGCCGGCGGTGGTTTTTGAATGGAAGAGGAGAGGAGCGGCGCTGGTTTTGGATTAGAACAGGAGAGGAGCGGCGTTGGTTTTGGATTGGAACAGGAGAGGAGGGGCGATGGTTTTGAAATGGAAGACGAGAGGAGCGGCGCTGAATTTGGATTGGAACAGGAGAGGAGCGGCAGAGGTTTGAGAGAAGAGAAGCGGCGCTGGTCTTGGAAGTATTTTTTTGTTTTGCGTATTTTGGGTCAAAGTTTGACCATGTATTGTATTTAACAAGCAAAATGTGAATGCATGTCACCAAAAATTGTATCGTTTGGTTCATATCTGAATGTACTTTCAAATTATATTATTTTTGCAACATATAACATATATTTTATTTGTGAAAATCATGGTCAATTATGACCCAGAATACAAGGGAGACTAGTTAATGTGGGGTCGCTTTCTTAATTGAAGGGTAAATAGATTTTTATTTTGATCCAGTCACAGCGTGTCGGCCTTCTTGTCCAATCCGAAATCGCTGATGCATGCTCCTCTCGCTCTTATCCATTGCGAAACCACCTCCTCTCCTCTCCATCATCTCCATTCCAAAACCACCGTCTCGCTTCTCCCTCTTCTCCATTGCAAAACCACCCCCCCCCCCCCCCCCCCCCCCCCCCCCCCCCCCCCCCCCCCCCCCCCCCC
Organism: Thinopyrum obtusiflorum; assembly: GCA_036873465.1. Classification (NCBI taxonomy): domain Eukaryota; kingdom Viridiplantae; phylum Streptophyta; class Magnoliopsida; order Poales; family Poaceae; genus Thinopyrum; species Thinopyrum obtusiflorum. The sequence goes on from JAAAWM010011231.1 coordinate 64,870, forward strand.
CCCCCCCCCCCCCCCCCCCCCCCCTTCCAATATGATGTAATATTTTCTTCTGTTTATTAGTGTATGTTTCATCAACTAGTGCCACTATAATGTAATCACGCCTTTTCATTAGCTGTGCAAACAGGGTTATTCAGCTGCATTTTGGTGGAACTGCACAAATGTACGGATGGAACCGACATGTATGCAGAGTGCGAGGTGCCAAGTAAAAATTACCGACACCAACCCTGCTCCATCTAAGCATTGGCATCCACCACAATCAGTGGGATGTGTGGCGCTCACCGTGGACGGATCTTTCTCGGCAGCAAATCCTCTAACCAAATACTAGTAGCTTAGACTTAAAAAATACTAGTAGCTTATATTGGCAGTTTTCTAGGGGTGTACTCTTTTCTGAAAGAAGCACCAATCTATTTTTCTTTATTTGTACACAGTGTCACAACTTTGACCCAAAGGTCCAGAGCTATTTTAGGGTGATCGGCATAGTACTCAGAGACTGATTGTAAGCATGATTTTTATTAGTTGTCACACTGATTGTAAGCATGAGCAGATGGAATATTAGGTTAGTGCGAAGCTTACCTTAAACCCTACCGACGCCGTTGAAACGAGGCGAGTGTCGAGGGAACCATGGAGAACGGCCGGGAAGCGATGTCGCGCCATCCTACCTCCTCTTGCGATGGGAGAACGAATACTCCTATGGCTCCGGCTGGCTCTGCACCCTCACGAATGGCACACCGTACTCGATCGATTTTTTATCCTCTGGGTGCTCGACCTTCGACCTGTACGCCCACCACCTCCGCCTGACTTTCGCCTCGAGCGAATCTGTCTGCTCCATCGCCCAGAGGAGATACTCGATGAACTCGAAGGATTGGGCGTGACTGCCACCTAGGATTACATCGCCGCCCTCATCACCGTCGTCTCGCTCTTTCGCATACATTGCCACATGGCCCTCACCGTCCTCGAAATCTCCTACTCATTGTCAAACTAAGTAAGGATCTCCTTCAACCTGGCTAACTTTGCCTGGTCGTCGCCGGTGATCTGCCTGATTCATTGCTGCATCCCCTCCAAAGATATCCTTCTGAGTGGTCCGGTGCTAGCTTTGAAAGATGGGAGGAGAGACGATGGTCTTGCAATAGAGAAGAGGGAGAGGCGAGACGGTGGTTTTGGAATGGAGATGATGGAGAGGAGAGGGGTGGTTTTGAAATGGAGAAGAGGGAGAGGGGAGATAGTGGTTTTGGAATGGAGATGATGGAGAGGAGAGGTTCCCCTGCCTTTCGGTCGCTGACAGGTGGGCCCCACACTTGGTGGGACCCATGTGTCAGTGTCTCAATGGCAGGATGGGCTACGTCAGGGGATCCTAGTCCGAGTAGAGAGGAGGTGGTTTTGCAATGCAATGGAGAAGATCAGAAGAGGGAGAGGCGAGACGGTGGTTTTGGAATGGAGAAGAGGGAGAGGAGCGTGCGGCAGCGATTTAGGATTGGACGAGACGACCGGCGCGCTGTGACTGGATCAAAATCGAAATCAATTTACCCTTCAATTAAGAAAGCGACCCCACATTAACTAGTCTCCCTTTTATTCTGGGTCATGATTGACCTTGATTTTCGCACATAAAATATATGTTATACGTTGCAAAAATAATATAATTTGAAAGTACATTCAGATACGAACCAAACGATACAATTTTTGGTGACATGCATTCACATTTTGCTTGTCAAATACAGTACGTGGTCAAACTTTGACCCAAAATACGCAAAACAACAAAAAAATACTTCCAAGACCAGCGCCACTCTTCCGCTCTTCTCCTCTTAAACCATCGCCGCTCCTCTCCTGTTCCAATCTAAATGCAGCGCCGCTCCTCTCCTGTTCCATTTCAAAACCACCGCCCCTCCTCTCCTGTTCCAGTCCAAAACCAGTGTCGCTCCTCTCCCGTTCTAATCCAAAACCAGCGCTGCTCCTCTCCTCTTGCATTCAAAAACCACCACCGGCGAGTGAAGGTGCTGTGGAGAAGTAGATCGATGGAGGAGTACAACCGATACGTGAGGATCGCAGACGGCGACCCTATGAAGCTAGCTAGGATGTTGGAGATACAGTCTTGTTTGACAACAAGGACCAACTAGCGGCGACGGCGACATCCATGGCCAAATATCTGCAACAGAGCGAAAAGGCGGCGATACTCCCGGAGGTAGTCGCGCCGGAGTACATAGAGCTGCTCCACTGGGTCATGGAGCAAACAATTCACCGAATCCGATCGTGAGGGAGCGGTGGTGGGAGTATCGATCCCAGATGGAGCATCCACCAGAGATTGAAGGATCGAGCATCTACAGGGTGCCGTTTGTGAGGGTGTCCTACCAGAGCGAGCCGGTGGAGTCTTCGTCGACGGAACCCAACTGCAAGAGGAGAAAAGCAGTTGGCCCGATGACGCTTCCCCGCCAGCGTCTCCCTCGTCGTTCACATCGTCTCACGGGGCGGCTGTCTGCCGCCGAGGAATAGGAGGGGGCTGCCCCCCCCAGCCCAATATTCGGGCAGGTTGGAATTGTCAGGAGGAGCTTAGGGTTGTCAGTATTTGCAGGTTGTGAATTGTGTTTTGTGTTGTGTATTCTGAGAGTACTTTCAGATATGAATGTCTTTTGAATTTCAGATTTGCAGTATTGAGCATCAGAAGTATTTTATGAATTCTAGAGATCTATGTTTAGCACTTAAAAATTGTAGTTTCATAGGAGTATAAAAGTGCAGACAATGTGATTCTCAGAGAAGAAACTGCAAGTTTCAGTTTCAGATAAGAAACTGCAAGTTCAGTTTCAGATAAGAAACTCCAACTTTCAGAGGCAGAGCATTTATATTAACACGGCCTTTTCAAACAGGGTTAACATCATGTTGGAAGTTTTATTCATGGTCGAAAATGGAACTACCAGCCAGTTAACATCATGCTGATCAACATTCATGCATAGCGCATCTTCATATGATGCACAGTCAAAATGCCCACACAATGTCGAGTGTGCGAAACACAGAGAAAACGAGGGACGAAGTTTTCGCAAGTGTTGGACGTGGTTTTGGGCTGCCTCGTCTCGGCCTGCTCCCTCCTCCCCACGGCCGGCTCTGCTGCCGCGCAGGCCTCATCGCCCCACCGTACTCCCATCGCTGGCCTAGCCATCCCTCTACTCACCCACACCTGCTGTTATTCGCCGGCGATGGCAGACGAACCAGTAAACCCTCGTACAGTCGTACTCCCCTCCGCGTGGGAAACAACTGCCGAGTCTTCCCTGCCTCCGTGTCGTTCCCTTCCTAGGCCTCGCCGTTGTCCACCGCCCTGGTGCTCTCGGCACGGCCTGGTCAACATGGTCAACGACCGACATGCATCTGAAGTGGACTGTACATGGAGAGGCCGACAGCTGGGTCCACGGCCGCATGCAAGGAAATGCCTCCTTATTACCTGCAAAATAATGATTCCTCCACCTGACATCAGGGACCCACCGAAAGGGCCTCTGTATTTCACGAAAAAACGTTACCGCCGCTGACAGCTCGGACCCACCACCTATATCTTCGCACGCAAGGAAGTGCCTCCTTATTACGCACAAAAAAAATGAATACTGCCCCTGCTAGCTGGGACCCACCATGGTGGGACGCTGACTTGTGGGCCTACTGAGTTGACTGGGACGGGGGCCTTTGTCAACTTTAGTCAATATGAAAGATTCTAGCTCCAGTGACCGTACGATGTCCATCCAACGGCCGTAGTGCTTCTTCAACCTCTGGTGTTCTTGCTCCAGCCGACCAAAGCAGCGCCGGTCGTGCCGCATGCTCCTGCCTCCCGTGGCCGGCTGTGCTGCCGCGGAGGCCTCACCGCCCCCTACTATTCCCACTGCTGGCCAGGCCCTGCGGCGACGGCAGCCTCACAACGCAGCCGAACCAGTGAACCCTCGTAATCCTCTCCGTGCGGGCTTCCACTGCCGCGTCTTTCCCGGCTCTGCGTCGTCCCCTTCCTAGGCCTC